>JAOWBW010001754.1:0-44756 GCA_026119855.1 Campanula takesimana | reverse complement strand
AACTCGCCATAAAAGTTGAATAATAGGATTTCGAGGGGTGGCCGGAGACGAAGATTTGCCGACGGAAATTCGATTTTGGAGAGATAAAGTTAGATTTGTGATGGTCGGAGGTCAGGAAGGGGAAGACCAGAGCTGGGAATGGAAGAACAGAGCTGGAAGGAAGATACCAGCCGGAGGTAGGGACAGGAAGGGTTGCTAGATCTGCAGAAAAACAGACATGTTGTCGGATTGCTATTGCTGTTGGCGTTGGGGAGAAACAACCGAGCGCGGAGGCGGAGTATGATGGTCGGTGATGGGCGATGGGAACGTTGGTCAAAAGGGGTCACGCCGGAGGTCGGGAAGGATCGACGAAGGGTGGGAGTGGATGGAGGCTGTCGGAGTTAAGAGGAAGCTGCCGGAGGTGTCGGAGGGAGGGTGTCAAGAGGTTTTGGAGAAGAGAGAGAAAGAGAGAGAGGTAGGCGGCTGTATGTGAAAGGGAGGAGGGAGTTAGGGTTTTATTTATAGTATGGTTTTTCAGGATTTAATAATTCTAATGGACTAGGTGGTAAATGAAAATAATGCTTGGACTAGGTGGTATAATGAAATATTGCCTTGGACTAGGTGTAGTTTTCATTAGGATGAGGATTAGGTGGTAATTTTCTCTATTGTAATTGACTTTTATACAGACTAAAGTTTTTGAAAATGAGGAAGTCTTGTGTGAGATGGTCTCGATGAGAAGCGTGAAAATAGGCTTACCCCCTGCTCATAGGAGACAAACCATTTACTCTCTCAATGAAACCGGTCTCATATGTGAGAGACCGTCTGACACAAGTTTTTGTCTTTAAAAAAATACACTTTACTTATTTGTACATTGATTTTGCTACGATAATAAATTACACATTATTTTACTCCCATCTATAAAGTTAACGCTTATTTAAAAGGGAAAAAAAAAGTTTCTCTTTCCTTCTCAAAATTCTCATTTATTTTGACGAAGAATAGTATTACTGGATGAAAGAGGAAATATTCTCCACTGGATGGCGGATCATGTTGATACAATACAGTGAACACATGGTCTCAAACATTATTATGGTCCAAAGTTAATAACCAAAAACAGAAGATCTCATGAAGTGAATAATATCCCAGAGAGAGGAGAGAGAGAGAGAGAGAGAGAGAGAGAGAGAGAGTTACAGACATTACACCAAAGAGTTAACAGTATTTTTGGTCGGAGTTTCTGCCAACAGAATTTGATCCCGAGGAGTTGAAATTCCAAATTCATATAAAATTTGGAATAGAATATGCTTTGTGTTATACGTTTACCAATTTCAAACCACATCAAAATGAACAGCAAACTACTCTCTTCATTATCTTATGCAATTCCCAATTATTAATCAAATCCATATTTATTTTCATTATGAAATTGGAATCCCATTGAATCGAACCAGATAGCGATGCCTTGCCCGATCTCACTTTAATGATTATTTCCTTCGTTTCTTCGTTTATAATAAGCGTCATTTTTTCATTATTAATTTTTCACAAAAACAAATGCAGTGTTCTTAAATTACACCCTCCGGTCCAAAATAACTGTCTCTTTTTGCATTTGCACAACTCTTAAGAAATGCAATTATTATCATGGTTTGATGACAAAAGTTACAACTTTACCCCTATTAAGTGTGCAACTTTCTTACATTAATGTCTCACACTAAGACAATTAATAAAAGAAAACAAGTTTCAATGCAAGGCTAAAAGAGACATTTAGCTCAAAAGTGACAATTATTTTGGACCAAAATTTTGGTCCAAAAGTGACAGTTATTTTGGACCGGAGGGACTCCCTCCGTTTCATAATACATGTCGTTTTAGACTTATTCACACATATTAAGAAATGCAATTAATACATATTAAAAAGACATATGTGCCCCTAAAAGTATCCAATTACCTAGGCATTTAAATGCTTATACAATAAATAGTTCACAATTAATGAATAAGGGTATAATAGGTAAACAAGAGTAATTCTTTCTTGGTAATAGTAAAACGTCAAATATTTTGGAACAAAAAATTACTCCTAAAATATCATGTATTATGAAACGGAGGGAGTAGTACTGTATTAGCAGTGCAATGTTACAATTGTACAAACGGTAACTAACTGGTAAAAAGCACATTTAAAACACATTTTCATTAGAGTATTTGAAAATTTAACTGCAACACTTATTATTTGATGAAAGTAGTAATTTTTGCAAGTATTTATATCATAAATAATAATAAGGGAATAATTAACAAATATATTGGGTATTAATTAGTGGCATAAGCCTAATCTTAGTAGTTAGAGTATCCACAATGGTAAGAGCTTTTTAGAAACAAACCATTTTTAAACTATACAAACCTACATTTAAGAAAACTTCGACAATGGTAGAGCTCTTTCTTTATTTAGGGAGTTGGTGAATAATAATGTAAAAAACTACATGAAAAATCTCTTTCTACAGAGAGCTACTCTTTAATAAAGAGTTCTTTAAATAGTTTTACGATTGAAAAAAAAGCTTTAAAAAGATATTTTATAAAAATAAAAAGCTCTTAAAAAAAATTCATTATGGATGCTTTTAGTTCAGTTACATTTTAAATTTGGAGAAAAAAGAAAAAAAAAACATCATGTAAGAAGAAGGAACAACTACTACTCATAGTCATAGGGAAGGAAAATTTTAATATTGAAACTTTGAGACGGCAAAAATACGTTGATTTTGGTGATTCCAAAGGGTAATCAATTGATAAATTAGAGTACTCCCTCCGTTTCATAATACTTGACATACTTGACGTTTTAACTTTTTTCACTTAGATTAAGAAAAGCCATTATTACATGTAAAAAAGACTCAAACACCCCTATAACAATTCATTTACCTAAGTAATTAAATGCATTTACAAAGGGTGTGTCAATTATTAAATAAGGGTATAATTGGTAAGTAATGGCAAAAGTTCCTAGATAATTGAAAAGTGCCAAATATTCTGGAACAAAATTGAACACCTAAAACAACATGTTTTGCGAAACGGAGAGAGAGTATATCCATGAATAAAGAAGCTTCTCATTTATAACCACCCATATCTCCCTCAAAACTAGAAGTAATTATTGGTGGGAGAGGAAAATAGTGCCAAATTATTGAAGAATTAAATTCCTCGATCAAGACATTATAAAATGCACAAACTTTCTAAACTCCAAATAGGATTTCTTGATCTTCTAGAAGCAATGATAGAATTCAGATTGTAGATACATGAGATAGATAGAATGTATTTTGGGGGTATTATCAAGCGGTATCCGATACTAGTTTTTCATGTGGAGGTCACGAGTTCGAATCCCGTCAGAGAGATTTGTGTTAGCCTATTTATAGGTCTAGTTGTAGCCTTCATGACATCTCTCTCTATATATATATATATAATATGAGAGTTTTTATTTGATTCCATAGTGCGCCACATGGAATTGTGACGTGGAATTACATGTGGCATCATTCTATTAACTTAAGCAAATATGGATGGAGTAAAAAAACATATTACGCATAAAAGCAAATCAAATCTAATTTTAAATGTCATATTTTATATTGGATAAATTACAAAAAAATATATTAATAAAAAAAATCTAAGCTTAAATTACCTTCCATGTTTTACTAATTAGAAACTCTCATTTTTGCAGTCAAATTACACCTCAACATTTTTTATTTATTTATTTATTCTTTTGTTTTATAATTTTATTTTTGTTCCTTTGAAACCATCTTTAATGTGTATTTCACATACTCCCTCTATCTCATACCAATGGGTATTTTTGGTCAAACCAACTTGAACTTTGACTAACATTTTATGCTAAATTATTAATCTTCATAATAGTTTTTTTTAAAAAGTTATTATATTAGTAATAGAAACATTATCAATAACTATTTTTAAATATTTATGGAGATAAATTATTTAGCATAAAATATTAGTCAAAGTTCAAGTAGGTTTGACCAAAAGTCCCCATTGGTGTGGGACGGATGGAGTACTTTCTATCATATTCACTAAAATTTGCTCAAAAAAAACATAATCATTAAAATAAAAAGTTAGTCAACAAAATAAAAAAGAAAAACTAAAAACTCTTGGATTCAAAACTCAAAAGTAATCAAAGAAAAATTAGTTCACAAAATATTGGTAACTCTATTGTAATAATATTTGAATATATATAATATATAATATATATATATATATATATATATCAATACAATATAATTAAATATAAAGCCGGACATATTCTGTTACCACAGCGCCACGTGAAAGATTTCACATCAAATCTTAGGTATCAAGATGTCGTGTTTAGCATTCAACGAAGAGTTTTATTTCCAGATGTTAATTTAAACTCAATTTTTAATTTTTAAACTCATATTTTAAATTAAACTAAAAAAACTGATTTAAAATATTTTCAGATTTAAAAACAAATAGTAATTTTTTATTTCAATAATAACTTTAGATATCACTATCTTCAATTTCATTTGAAATTTACAAATTATTTAATCAATTCTATATTTCAGTTCAACCCATTATATTATTCTGATTTTCAAGTTGTGTAATCTTTCAAAAATGAAGTTAGGGAGCTAGAAGTGCAGACCAACAGTAGGGAATGAATCAAACTCAAGCCTTGACTGAATTCATTCACCATTTATGTAGCTATTCACTCAACTTAAATGGTACTCTCATTTCGAAGTTTTTAAATTTTTCGTACTTGTACACTTGAAATGATGGTAAATATTCATTAAACGTATTTACGATCCCAAAATAAAGCTACATCACCAAAGGCTCACCAGAAACGGTGGACCAAGATCACCATTCACTTTTCAAGAGATTTTTTTTTGTCAAAGTTCAGACGTAAACTTGATGGAGATCAAATTTATATTATAAAAAAACGTGGATGTAAGGACATAGTCGGGAAAAATAGGGAATATATGAATGTGACCTTTATGTACGCGAGCATATTTATATAATTTTCCAGTTAGTTTGAAATGGATTTTAGATACGCAATTTTAATGATATTTTTTAATTAATTAATTTTAATAATATTTTTCTGTCAAAATCAATTGATTATACTGTCCCGTCGAGTATCGACGGGCTACTAACTAGTTTGTCTTAGTAGCCTAGTTATAGGCACAGTTGTAGCCTTCATGGCATTATCAATTAATAAAAAAAAAAACCCCAATTTAAAAAAAAAAGTATTTTGGGGGTATTATGATATTATTGAATTGTATTTTCAAGTACAAAAGAGCGAGAGTTTTAAATTAACTCTACCACTAACAAATTAAAAAATTAAACTATTTAACAAACTAACAGCTTACATTCAAGCTCCTACACTATCATTTATTACAATCTACTCCTTAACATCATCCCTTAAATAGCACGCGCAACATTTGTGAAGTGTCGGATTTGAAAAGTACAGTCAGAAATATAACGGAAACAAGAAACTAACAAACTTTTACATGCAAGCCTCTACACTATCATTTATTACAATACAGAACATGCCATGAGTTGTAGACAAGGTTGTTGAAGCAAAAATCTGTTGCAGTTGCCTATCCCTGAAAAACTATCTCCATTAGAGGTAATTTTTAAACCAAGAAGCAATACACATTGCAATTGATAACTTCCCACACATTATGAATTTGTTGGAGGCATATAACCTTCCAAAATCAATTAGAACCTGAGACTCAAGTCACAAGTGTTCCCAATCATCAAACAGTCTGTAAATTTGGTAAATAAGGAAAACAATTTTGATGAGCCCGAGCTTGTCAGACCGGAGCCAAGCCCGCGTAAACCGGACTAATCGAGTTTGTCTTAAACGGGTCCTGAATCTCAAGACCGAACCAGATAAACCCGTGGAAGGATATGCCCGATGTCTCAGCACGATCGCTGACCCAGCACGAGAAGGGCTTTGCCTCCCGTTATCTTATGGGCCTCGTACTTGTGTCCCAAATAATCAGCCCGGATCCCGCACTTTCCAGCTGGCGAATACGTCCAAGGGACGTTAAACGATCCGTAACTGTCAGACCATGACTGTGAGTGGTGGAGCCACAACCCACCAACAATATACCACTTTTCAGTGTCCTTTTCCTGACCAGACCAATGAGATCCTGACACGTGTCCCGAATCCGTACTAAGACGGTTAATATTTAATTTTATCCATTTATTCTCTCTCTTCTCTTACTATAAATACTTCTTTTCGCCCCATGGGCAAGGTACATACTCTAACACTAATCACACACAAGGCTTTCACAGGCCTTCTTCCTTAGGTTTTCTTCAGAGATCTTATTCTCACACCCGAGGGCTTAAGCCGGATTCAAACCCGACTCTGGTCCTAACGGTGTTCTTGTTTGTGTTGTGATTCAGGAACAAGAGGCAGACAAATCGGGGATCCATCTCCTTGACCCCAACTTTCAGGGCGTCATCAAATTTGAATCTCCATCTATGTAACTCATTAACTCAACGAGTTATATTTGCAAAACTGAGTTAACTCGGAGAGACAAAACCTAACTCGGTGAGTGAATCAAATCTGAACAGGCAACATGAACAATCAAAACCTAAATTTAGGCTTTATTTCCATATTCTTATATATAAAAAAAATAAAACAACCAGTTGTAAATCAACCGATTTGCAGATCGAAATGAAAAGAAAATAATCAGACTTAAGATAGAGCGAAACCTCATATAAATCTTCAATCCGAGAACTAACTGAAATCGATCTCTGCTTTTTAGCTGTAGAGCATGGTAAAGGGTTAGTCTCTTGTAAAACACGTTTTTTGTCACGACCTGAAAACCCGTCTCTATTTTCTAGTAGTAAATATTTATTTATTTATTTATTTGCTTATTTATTTATCTATTTAAATATTTATGTGTGCAATTATATCTCATAATATTTTTATGCCTAGCATTTTAATTAGTCATTGTGCTAGTATGAAGTAAGGGAATTATTAGGGAAGAGGATATTATGGGTAGTAGTAGTAGTGGTAGTAGTAGTAGTAGTAGTAGAGGGGGCCTAGGTGTAACATTTTAAAATAATTCTACTTACTCCCTCCCTCTCCCTCACCTTCTCCCTCACTCTCCTGCACACACACACACACTCAATCTCTCTCTCTCCTCCATTGTTGTGAAAGGTGAGTTCTCCCCCTCCTTCTCTCTTCATTTTGATCATCTTCCTCTCTCTATTTCTTATTGCTCATTTATGAAAAATGCTTAGATCGTCGCTAGGATCGTAAAGAGCTAAGAAATTTCGAATTCCGTCATCTTTCATAAATTCCAAGTAAGTTGCTTTTCCCACATTTATGCTAAAAATGTTCATCTTTAACTCCATTGATGCTCTAGTTGATATATATGGGTTCTTTGGTTGATTTGGAATTTATTTGTAATTTATCCACTTTTGTGAAATTTGGATGTTTGAATCATCTCTTGGTTTGGGTTGTCTAATAGATGTTATATGAGTTATTTTAGACTTATAAGTTGTCCTAGTACCTTATTATACTTGTTGGATGTGTTGGATTTTGGTTTGGTTTGGGTTCGGGTTGAATTTTGGATGAAACCCAGGAAATCTGCAGAAAATGGCTGAATCGCGCAAGGGGGCGCGCGCACCCTTTGGGAGGGGGCGTGCGCACCCTTATTCCCTTTTTGGCACTAAACCTTCTGATCATAGGAGGCGCGCGGCACCAATTTTTAGGGGGTATGCGCTCCCTCGTGTGTTTCAAAACTAAACCTTCTGATCATAGAGGGCGCGCGCACCCTTTTAAGGGAAGCGTGCGCACCCCACCCCCTTCTCTGTTCCCCAAGTTGTCCGTTTCACGTTCGATCTTCCGGAGGCCATAACTTCCTCATCCGGACTCCGTTTTAGGCGAGTAAACTATCGTTTTAAAGATCTCCTTGAGTACTACGAGATGAGTGGGTTTGTTTAATTGAGCTTTAGGTCCAGATTAGGTAGAATTTTCCGTAGTGTTTTATAAAACAAAACATTTAGAATTGGTCTAGGTTTTGAGTACTATTCTAGTTAACTTAAGTTAACATCGTGGAACACGTTATTGTTGGAACTAGTTTCTTTGTGAACAAATGTGATATGGAAATTGATCAATTATTGTTTGAGAATGTGGGAACACTTTTATGATGTGTTGTTGGTTTAATTCATCTTTTATGATGATTATTTGATATGGTTCCCTACTTTGGAATCATTAAGTGTTTATCAAGCTAGTATTTATTGCTTAGCGTCTATTTGAAAGTCCAGCTGGTATTTGTGGTTGTGTCGGGCGATGGGGAATATTATGATGGCCTTGGTTGAGATGAGCTAGCTCCCTTGTGAGTATTCTAGCTAGTTGGTTTTGGGTTATGACTTTGTGTCATTTTCCCTTGTTTCTATTGGTTCTTGGTTCCCGTACCGGGGTTTTCTCTTCAGCTATTATGCTACTATGAAGATGGTTTGATTGGTTGATTGGTTAAAGCTGCGCAGCGATCCTTATGTTCTATCAGTTTGGGAAACCTTGGCTCAATATCCTTTGTTACTTGTTTATTTCCGCTGCTATCTGTTAACTGCTAATTACTACGTGCTATGTGAGATTTATTATTTTTTATTGCTTCTTGCATCATAGCATGTCATGTAGTTGCATTAGTAATGTCGCGACCCCGGAACCCTCGGGCCCGAGACCGCGAGCTGGACGTCGACTTAAAACCAAAACTATGAAATACTGAAGTAAAAATTTCATTTGATACCAAAAGGTAATGATCCAATGTTTACAAATCCAAGTTTGAAAATAACCAATTACAACTAACATAAACTTCCACAAGTTTATGCCCAACAAACGATAAATATACAAATCCTAATGACGTCAATGTTTGGTACAAATATCCCCAAAATGGTTACACATTTACATAATGTAAACCAACCTATAACAACCTTCCCCAAAAGAACGGATCCACACTCGACGTCCTCTTTCTCGTGATCAGCGAGACTAATCCTTAGCACCTGGGGGGGGGGGTTAAGGAAAAACAAAGATAAAAGAAAAGGGGTGAGATAAATCTCAATAAGTTACTATGCAACTACATGACATGCTATGATGCACTAAGCAATAAACAATAATAATTATCACATAGCACATAGCAATTATCATATATCAGAAGTAGCAGCGGAAATAAACACATAACAAAGGATATAGCCAAGGTTTTCCAAACCGGAACATCCAAATAAAGGATCACTGCGCAGCTTCAATAATCAACAATCATCATCTTCATAATAGCATGAAAGCCGAAGAGAAAATCCCGGTACCGGAACCAATAACCATAAAAGTGTCACAAAGGACAAGGACCATGACACAAAGTCATGCCCGGTATCTAGATACATTCACAGAGGAACGCTAACTTGACTTTTCCAAGGCCAATCTGGAAAAGGGGTAAAGAAGGGGGCAAAACAATGGTCAACATTATAATGGACTTGGCTTTGCCATTATAATCCTTCCCATCGCCCGATGCAACAAATATGCCAGCTGGGCTTCCAAATAAATGCTAAGTAATAATAATTTAGCATGAATGAACAACTTAAGGTTCCAAAGTAGGGAACCATTCCAATTAAATCACCACAAAGGTAAAACCAATATAAACAGCACATCAAAGATGAACCACATTCCAAAATGATACCAAATCAAATTCCATATCATATTTATTCACAAAAGAATCAAATCCACACAATAGAGTGTTCCACGGTGTTATCTTAAGTTAATTAGAAGGATTAAACCTAAACTAGTTAAGCCTTAAGTCTTAGACCAAGCAAAAAGGTCAAATTCCTGGAACAGGGGGCGGGCGGGCGCCTGGGCCAGGGCAGGCGCGCGCTTGAATTTACAGAAAGTCCGGCGCTAGAAAATGGGAGTAGGGCGGGCGCCTGGGAAGGGTCAGGCGGGCGCCTGGTCTACGGGCTGGGAGGAAAACAGAGCTGGGTTTTACAGATTTCGAACCAAATTCTCCCAAAACACCAAATACTCAAACTCAACTCCTTCTACAAGCTCTAAAATGTACCAAAACCACTTATAACTAGAATGGGAATCCAAATACAACATTTATCAACCCAAACCAAGAATCAAAACCAAACATTCATCAATCCACCATTTTTTACCCAAAACTCAAATGAATTCAAAATAAATTCTAAACAAATTCAAAACCCAACCAAACTTCAATTATAACACATCAAACATCATATAAACATGATATGAACATTTTAGCATAAAAATGGGGGAAAAGTAACTTACTTGCAAATTCTCAAAGTTGATGGATTTCTATTCTTTTTGGTTCTACGCGATCCTATCGACGATCTAAACAAGGTTCACGTTTTAAGAAATGAGAGATTATGAGAGGAAGAAGGAGTAAATGAAGAGAGAAAGCTTACCCTTTTTTTTTCTACCTTGGAGAGAGAAAGAAATGGCTGGGAAAGTAAGGTGAGGGTGGAGTGTATGAGGGAGAAGGGAAGGAGTAGGGAGGGAGTAGGGAAATGTTTAGAAGATTTACACTTAGGCCCCCTCTCTCACACTACACACAATTACTTACACTCCCGACTAACAATTAAGACTCAGCACTTCCACACTAGCCCAAATAACTCGAATAAAATGCTAGGCATAATTATTATGAAACATAAAATGCACACATAATTATTTAAAGAAATAATAATTTAAACAAATAAATAAGAAAATAATTAAATAATAATTATTTAATTACTAATAAAATAGAGCCTAGATTTCGGGTCGTGACAAGTAACTTATTAAGATTTATCTCACCCCCTTTCTTTTTATCTTTATTTTTCCTTAACCCCCCCCCCTCAGGAGGAAAGTAATAGGACTCGCTGATCACGAGGAGGACGTCGAGAGTGATCGTGACTTTTGGGCAGGTTGTTGTTCGGTTTGCATTACTTAAATGTATAACCTTTGGGATAGTATTACCAAACTGTGACGTCATTAAGAAGTTGTAATATTTTGTATTTTGGTGTAAGCTTGTGGAGCTTATACTAGTGGTTTAGTATTGTTGTTAAGATTTGAATTTCTAAAACCGTGTATTATCATCTTTTGGTATTAAAGAGGAATTTTTTTTATCTTCAGTATTTTGGTGTTTATTGTTTTAAGTCGACGTCCAGCTGGCGAGTTCCCGGCCCGTGGGGTCGGGGTCGCCACAGTTGGTATCAGAGCTATGGTTTAGCTCTAAGTTTAAGTATTGATGGACTAGAATGACCTAGGAGGGTAGTTGTGTTCGGAGTGAGTAACGGTTGATGTTTTATGCAGGTATTTATTCAAAATGACTAGAAGAAGAGCTGGTGAAGGTCCCAGTGGGACTCCGAATCATAACGATCTACGGGAAGAGAATCGTGCGATCTTTCAGGGTATGTTTGAAGCGGCTATGAAAGTAATTCATGATCAAGGGCCGAGAGAGGAACATGTAGCACCTCCGCGATATGGGTTGGATCAGTTCTTGAAGTTGAAACCGATTGAGTACGATGGTGAGCCTGATGTGAAAAAGGCTGAAATGTGGATTGAGTCAATGGAGAATATTTATGATGTCTTTGGTTGCACGGACGAGGATAGGGTTCGGTTTGCGGCTTATAAGCTAGTTGGGGCTACTGAACATTGGTGGAAGGCACTTAAGGCCAGTTGGGATGCGACTCTTGTACCGTATACTTGGGAGTTGTTCGTGAGGAAATTCAAGGAACACTTCATTCCTTTAGTTGATCAGAATAGGAAGGAGATTGAGTTCCTAAATTTGGAGCAGGGCTTGTTGATGGTAGCTCAATACTCGGCTAAGTTCACAGAATTAGCTAGGTATTGTGACTATCTTGTAAGAACCGAAGAACAGAAGGCAATGAGGTTTATCAGGGGCTTGAGGACGGCTATCAGAACTCAACTTATAGCCCAGAGAATTCAACTTTTTCAGGATGCGGTGGACCGTGCCTACTTGATAGAGCAAGATATCGGAGAGCACAAGAGGAAGACGGAGGTAGCTAACATGGGTAAACAAGGAGGTCAGAGCAAGTCGCAACCACAACATCGTTCGGATAACCGAGGTAATTCTGGGGGACAGTCTCAGTTCAGAGGGCAACCAATCCCAAGGAATCCGGGCACTACTCCGGGGAATCAAGGGAATCAGAACAAGAGGCTCTGTGCCTATTGTCAGAAGGGAGGTCATTCGGAGGATAGGTATTGGAAGAAGCAAGGAAAGTGTACTAATTGTGGTCAGTTGGGACACTTTGCTAGAGATTGTCCGAGAAACAGAGGTTAACCATCGGGGGTAGGAGCTGGTGCTCCACAGGGCCAGAAGAGAGATGCAACGGGGAAGCCTAAAGTTCAAGGAAGAGTTTTTGTTATGAACCAGCAGCAGGCTATTGATGATCCTTCAGTGATAAGAGGTATTATTTCTGTGTCTAGTGTGAGCGCCCGTGCATTAGTAGATCCAGGATCATCGCATTCATATATATTTGTGCACTTTGCTTCTTTGCTAAATGCTTTATCTGAGTCCTTACCTTATGTGTTAGAGGTGTCAACTCCTATGGGAGAATGTCTGTTGACTGATAAAGTGTTTCTTGCTTGTGATGTGCCTATTTGTGGTCATGTTTTGTGTGCGGATTTGGTAGTTCTCCCGATACAAGACTTTGACGTTATTTTGGGTATGGATTGGCTGAGAAAATTTCATGCTTCAGTTGATTGTCGTAATAAGGTCGTTACTTTTTCTATTCCTAATGTGCCTAAGTTTGTGTTTGAGGCTATTCCTTTGGGTAGAAATATTCGTATAATTTCTTATGTGAAAGCGAAGAGGTTGTTGCATCGTGGTTGTGAGGGTTATTTGGCTAGTGTGCTAGATACCAAGAAAGAATCACCTAGGTTAGAGAGTGTTCGGATAGTTAGAGAATTTCCTGATGTTTTCTCTTCAGAGTACAGTATGCCACCCGATAGGGAGATAGAGTTCTGTATAGATCTATTACCAGGTACAGCTCCGATTTCGAAAGCGCCTTATAGAATGGCTCCAGCATATTTGAAAGAACTGAAGGTTCAGTTACAAGAGTTGCTCGATAGAGGATTTATTCGGCCTAGTGTTTCACCGTGGGGAGCACATGTTTTGTTTGTAAGGAAGAAAGACGGTTCGTTGAGGTTGTGCATTGATTACAGAAAGTTGAATCAGGTAACGGTGAAGAACAAATATCCTCTACCGTATATTGATGATTTATTCGATCAACTTCAAGGGTCAGTGGTATTTTCTAAACTTGATTTGAGGAGTGGATACCATCATTTGAAGATTCGATCGGAGGACATTCCGAAGACTGCTTTTCGCACCCGATATGGTCATTATGAGTTCTTGGTTATGCCATTTGGGTTGACTAATGCACCTGCCGTGTTTATGGACTTGATTAACAGAATTTTCCATCCTTATCTTGATATGTTCGTAGTGGTCTTCATTGATGATATACTTGTTTATTCCAAATCTCGAGAAGAGCACGAGCAACATTTGAGGACAGTTTTATCAGTACTCGCAAAGGAACAGTTATTCGCGAAGTTTAGTAAGTGGAATTTTGGCTCGAAAAAGTTTCATTTCTGGGTCATGTTGTTTCTAAAGATGGGATTTCTGTGGATCCTTCGAAGATAGAAGCTATTGTTGATTGGAAGAGACCCGAGACAGTGACTGAGATCAGGAGTTTTCTGGGGTTAGCCGGGTACTACAGGAGGTTTATAGAAGGGTTTTCGCGGATTGCTACACCGTTGACTCAGTTGACCCGAAAGAATGTTCCGTTTGAGTGGACCAAAAAATGTAACAACAGTTTTGAAGAGCTGAAGAAGAGGTTGACTACTGCACCGATATTAGCATTGCCTAATGGGAATGATGATTTAGTGATTTATAGTGATGCATCGAAGGAAGGCTTGGGTTGTGTCTTAATGCAGAATGGGAAAGTGATTGCCTATGCTTCGAGGAAATTGAGTCCGAGTGAACAGAATTATCCTACTCACGACATGGAATTGGCAGCTATCGTATTTGCTCTTCATAAGTGGAAACACTATCTTTACGGGGCGAAATTTGAGATTTTCACGGATCACAAAAGTTTGAAGTATCTTTTCTCTCAGAAGGAACTTAATAACCGACAGCGCAGATGGATTAAACTTTTGAAGGATTATGATTGTAAGATATCTTATCATCCGGGAAAGGCGAATGTGGTAGCTGATGCGATTAGTAGAAAATCTTATGTGGCTTCGATGATGGTTCGAGAGTGGAAAATGCTTGAGGATGTTCGAGACTGGTGTCCTCGTGAATCGAGACATGGGGCTATTTTTGCGAACATTAGGGTATCTCCAACCCTAATCCAGAGAATGAAGGAAGCTCAGAAAGAAGATCCAGAGTTAGTGAAAATAATGGGTAAAATGAAGGAGAAGAACTTCGAGGATTTTTCTATCAGTTCGAATGGAGTGTTAACCTTTCGTGGACGTTTGTGTGTGCCCGATGTTGATGGTATAAGGAGGCAAGTTTTGGATGAGGGTCATAAATCGAGATATACTATTCATCCCGGTAATACGAAGATGTACCAAAATCTGAAACAACATTTCTGGTGGAATAACATGAAGAGGGAAATAGCTGAGTATGTATCGAAGTGTTTAACTTGTCAGCAGGTCAAAGCTGAGCATCAGAGACCCGCAGGACTACTTCAGCCATTAGAGATTCCGGAGTGGAAATGGGAACATGTGACTATGGATTTTGTTACGGGACTGCCTCGTACCCGTAGGAAGTATGACAGTGTTTGGGTGATCGTGGATAGACTGACCAAGTCTGCTCATTTCTTACCGATTGATATTAGATACTCGATGGAAAAGCTTGCGACCCTTTATATTAATGAGATTGTGAAATTACATGGGGTTCCGGTTAGCATTGTATCAGATCGTGATCCGCGGTTTACTTCTAGGTTCTGGAAAGCGTTACAGACAGCTTTGGGTACAGATTTGAGATTCAGTACAACTTTTCACCCTCAGACTGACGGTAAATCCGAGAGGACTATTCAGATTTTAGAAGACATGTTGCGGGCTTGTTCGATAAACTTTTTTGATTCTTGGGATACGCATTTACCTTTAGTGGAGTTCTCGTATAATAACAGTTATCAGGCTAGCATCGAGATGGCTCCTTATGAGGCTTTGTATGGAAGAAAGTGTAGATCACCTATCTGTTGGGATGAGATCGGGGAAGCGAAGATATGGGGTATTGATTTGATTCAGGATTCAGTTGAGAAAATCAGAATTATTCGGGATCGATTGAAGACGGCCCAGAGTAGACAGAAGAGCTATACTGATCATAGAAGACGAGACCTAAATTTTCAGACCGGAGACTTTGTATTCTTGAAGGTATCTCTGAAGGTGGGTATTCGAAGGTTTGGGAAGAAGGGTAAATTGGCTCCGAGGTTTATTGGACCGTTTGAGATTTTGGGAAAAGTGGGCTTCTTGCTTATCGACTTGCGTTGCCATCTTATCTAGACCGGTTGCATAACGTATTTCATGTTTCTATGCTTCGGAAGTATTTGCATGATCCATCTCACGTGTTACCGAGAGTACCTGAGGATATAGAACCTGACATGTCATACGAGGAACGACCGATTCAGATTCTTGATACCAAAGTGCAAGAGTTAAGGAATAAAAGCATTGCGTTGGTTAGAGTGCTATGGAGGAATCACAATGTTGAAGAATCAACGTGGGAGCTCCGAGAAGAGATGGAACGGAAATATCCGTGGCTTTTTGTTTCGGGTAAGTATCTTTAAAATTCGGGTCGAATTTTCTTTAAGGAAGAGTGAATGTCACGATCCGAAAACCCGTCTCTATTTTCTAGTAGTAAATATTTATTTATTTATTTATTTGCTTATTTATTTATCTATTTAAATATTTATGTGTGAAATTATATCTCATAATATTTTTATGCCTAGCATTTTAATTAGTCATTGTGCTAGTATGAAGTAAGGGAATTATTAGGGAAGAGGATATTAGGAGTAGTAGTAGTAGTAGTAGTAGAGGGGGCCTAGGTGTAACATTTTAAAATAATTCTACTTACTCCCTCCCTCTCCCTTACCTTCTCCCTCACTCTCCTGCACACACACACACACACTCAATCTCTCTCTCTCCTCCATTGTTGTGAAAGGTGAGTTCTCCCCTTCCTTCTCTCTTCATTTTGATCATCTTCCTCTCTCTATTTCTTATTGCTCATTTTATGAAAAATGCTTAGATCGTCGCTAGGATCGTAAAGAGCTAAGAAATTTCGAATTCCGTCATCTTTCATAAATTCCAAGTAAGTTGTTTTTCCCCCATTTATGCTAAAAATGTTCATCTTTAACTCCATTGATGCCCTAGTTGATATATATGGCTTATTTGGTTGATTTGGAATTTATTTGTAATTTATCCACTTTTGTGAAATTTGGATGTTTGAATCATCTCTTGGTTTGGGTTGTCTAATAGATGTTATATGAGTTATTTTAGACTTATAAGTTGTCCTAGTACCTTATTATACTTGTTGGATGTGTTGGATTTTGGTTTGGTTTGGGTTTGGGTTGAATTTTGGATGAAACCCAGGAAATCTGCAGAAAATGGCTGAATCGCGTAAGGGGGCGCGCGCACCCTTTGGGAGGGGGCATGCGCACCCTTATTCCCTTTTTGGCACTAAACCTTCTGATCATAGGAGGCGCGCGCACCAATTTTTAGGGGGCGTGCGCTCCCTCGTGTGTTTCAAAACTAAACCTTCTGATCATAGAGGGCGCGCACCCTTTTAAGGGAAGCGTGCGCACCCCCCCCCCTTCCCTGTTCCCCAAGTTGTTCGTTTCACGTTCGATCTTCCGGAGGCCATAACTTCCTCATCCGGACTCCGTTTTAGGCGAGTAAACTATCGTTTTAAAGATATCCTTGAGTACTACGAGATGAGTGGGTTTATTTAATTGAACTTCAGGTCCAGATTAGGTCGAATTTTCCGTAGTGTTGTATAAAACAAAACGTTTAGAATTGGTCTAGGTTTTGAGTACTATTCTAGTTAACTTAACATCGTGGAACACGTTATTGTTGGAACTAGTTTCTTTGTGAACAACTGTGATATGGAAATTGATCAATTATTGTTTGAGAATGTGGGAACACTTTTATGATGTGTTGTTGGTTTAATTCATCTTTTATGATGATTATTTGATATGGTTCCCTAGTTTGGAATCATTAAGTGTTTATCAAGCTAGTATTTATTGATTAGCGTCTATTTGAAAGTCCATCTGGTATTTGTGGTTGTGTCCGGTGATGGGGAATATTATGATGGCAACGAGGCGAGTCCATTATAGTGTTGCCCATTGTTTTGCCCTTATTTTTCCTCTCCCAGATTGGCCTTGGTTGAGATGAGCTAGCTCCCTTGTGAGTATTCTAGCTAGTTGGTTTTGAGTTATGACTTTGTGTCATTTTCCTTTGTTTCTATTGGTTCTTGGTTCCGGTACCGGGGTTTTCTCTTCAGCTATTATGCTACTATGAAGATGGTTTGATTGGTTGATTGGTTAAAGCTGCGCAGCGATCCTTATGTTCTATCAGTTTGGGAAACCTTGGCTCAATATCCTTTGTTACTTGTTTATTTCCGCTGCTATCTGTTAACTGCTAATTACTACGTGCTATGTGAGATTTATTATTGTTTATTGCTTCTTGCATCATAGCATGTCATGTAGTTGCATTAGTAACTTATTGAGATTTATCTCACCCCCTTTCTTTTTATCTTTGTTTTTCCTTAACCCCCCAGGAGGAAAGTAACAGGACTCGCTGATCACGAGGAGGACGTCGAGAGTGATCGTGACTTTTGGGCAGGTTGTTGTTCGGTTTGCATTACTTAAATGTATAACCTTTGGGATAGTATTACCAAACTGTGACGTCATTAAGAAGTTGTAATATTTTGTATTTTGGTGTAAGCTTGTGGAGCTTATACTAGTGGTTTAGTATTGTTGTTAAGATTTGAATTTCTAAAACCGTGTATTATCATCTTTTGGTATTAAAGAGGAATTTTTTTATCTTCAGTATTTTGGTGTTTATTGTTTTAAGTCGACGTCCAGCTGGCGAGTTCCCGGCCCGTGGGGTCGGGGTCGCCACATTTTTCCTAATGAGTAGGAAAAACATGTTTTTTCTAATCATCTGTCGCTCATCAACACACTCGCTGTACCATCGTAACACATCAACTGGTCATCCTAAACATTGTTTTTGGCTATCTATTAACACATCAACTGCTCTTCAAATTTTCTTTCAGAAAAACCTTCTGGCTATCACTTTCAAAGGTTCTGGCTATCAATATCAAATGTTCTGGCTATCAATCTCAAAGGTTCTTTTCAGCTTTAAAAAAGTTTTTATTTCTCACAGGTGATGCTTGCTAAATTATATCCAGAAGACCTTGTTATTTATATCCAGAACCTCTTGAGCTTGATATTCAGAAGGTTTATGTTCTTGAAAATTATATCCAGAATGCTTTATATTGATATCCAGAACCGTTTGAAAAGTTCTGATTATTTACAAAATTGTCACCGCGCGTTTTTTTAAATAAGTTCCACGTATTTTCAAAAATGCCACCGAAACACGTTTTTCCTGGCACTTACCTAAAACGCGTTTTATGCAAGATTTTAGCCATGATAAATCTGGCATCTGTAGACTGAGCTTAGGTAATGCGGAAATCTGATGAAGAACAATCACTCACGGAGATGTGCTGTAGCATACAGATCACAAATTCAGATTACTTCAGCTAGTGCTCGGCCGAGAGGGGGGGTGGGAAGTCTTTGCTTTTGCAAGATCTTACACCTTGTGTGTGTTCTAAGTCATCAATTTGGCTTGCAGAAGGATTTCTTCGGAGATTCTTGTTTAAGGGATTTCGATTCCTTGCAGAAGAATTGGTTTAGGCTAATTCTTGTTTTAGTTCCGCTGCGTTTTACATCAAGCTGACAACGAACAGAATGATTTGGAGCCGCCGCAATTGGACATGCAGTCGGAGAAAAATACCGTCATTATCAGGAGAAGAACCGGCAATGGAATTAGATAATTGATACTGTAAGTGCAGACACTGATGCTATCATAAGTGTTGCCATCACCTCCCAAATGTTATCCAGACGTATTTTTGTGATAGTTGCACATTTTTTTTATCTAACATTATTATTCTAATCATATATTATTTCTTGCTGTTGGTCCCAAAGGGCAACAAGGGTATGAAAAATAGCTAGAGGGGGGGGGGTGAATAGCTGTTTTAAAATTCTTTTCGTACCCTTGAAAAACTCAATTGCGAATGCGCACTTTATCAAGTAAGCGTTATGAAATGCGCCTAAGTGAGTGAGTGAAATGCACAGCGGAATTTAGTAATGAAAATAGGCGCAAAGTGATAAAGGGAGCGCAACACACACACTAAGTATTTTGGCTCAAAGTGAGTGAAATAAGGAACTAAGGCAAATGATATAACAAACACAACACAATTCAGTTCAAACAATCTACAATGAGTAAACAAGCAAGTAGTGAGTGAAAATAATAACTTGAAAGAAATAACAAGATAATAACACGAGCTATTTGGAGAGGTTCGATCAATGAAAGATCTACGTCCTCTACCAAGATGGTTAGTCTTGGATTTCTAATCGAGATCTTATATAATGAGGAGTGTTACAAATTACAATGTTGAGCTTATACACTAACTCAAGATCTATTACTATGAAAGAACAAATCCAAAACAATAACCGGTGTATCTCTAAAGATGAATCTAAATGATTAATCTTAAAGAGGTGCGTGTGTGTTCTTAGTATCAAGGCTCTTTAGATCTTTGAGATGGAGAGCACAAGAAACTAAAGTGTTAAGGCTTTGAAGATCTGGGCTAAGGATGAAGGTATGAAGATGTTCTTGAGAAATCTGGAAAAACGAAGGCAATCTTCAAATCTTCAACAAATGCTTTGAGAGAGAAATTCTTGAAATTCTTAGCAAAACTCAGCAACTTCAAAATGTTGAAGTTATGGGATATTTATAGTGAACTTCAAAAAAACTAGCCGTTGGAAATCTTTGTGGATAAGATGAGCTGTCGCTCGTTGATTGGAGCATGCATATATTATAGCCATTTTGACACTCAACATAAATGTGACCGTTATGGACACGTGTCAATAGATTGGGCGTATATGCATCTTTTAACCACCGTTGGATCATTGGCGTAATTTGAATTCTCTTCAAGTCTTCGAGTCTTCATTAAATCACTGAGTGTAAAATCAACCATGATGAGGCGCGTTGAGCCATTAGAGCGCATGGTCCATTTGAGGCGCGTAACAACGCGCGTGGATCTTTGAGGCGCGAGGCTATATGCGCGCGCGCTGAAAGGCGCATGGCGCATAGCATAAAGGGGCGCATAGGCGCGTGGCTCAAACTAAACTTGTGATTTATCTTGAATCTTGATCTTCTTGCCCTATTTCTAAGCCTATTCTATAACAATGGACAACTTAAAAAATGAAGTATAAATACTTCTTACATGTGGGTCTAAAGTCCATGAAATAAAACTTAGGTGATGGATCAATCAAATCTAATAAATCCTAATACATTAAAAACTAAGATATGTGTGGGCATACCCAACAATCTCCCCCTATTTGATTGATGCCATTACCTACTATATCAACGACAAACATTATGCTTGATAAAAACATGTCCAAATGAATGAAATTGGTAAATCATGTCTCAAGTTAATGTACACACTAGTCCAAGATATAGATTCCTAATCTATTCCAATAAGAATAAAGAGTTACATATGGAAAGATAGGAACAACAGTTTAACACATTCAAGATGATATATGATTTTCAGTTTTAAAATGTGTTTAAACCAAGTTTAAACTTAATGCATGAAAGTATGAAACAATTCAATATGATGCATATGAATTTAAACAATATTCATTGTTCTACAAACAAGGAGTTTGAGTGAACAAGTTTGATAATAAGTGATGCATTGTTCTTATTAAAACTTGGGAAGTAGGAGTTACAAGTTACAAGTTTCGAATAGAACAAGGACAAAAGATGTGCTAAAACAAGTAAGCACTAAAAACACTATCTTCAAAAGGGATTTACTAAAAAAAAATTCTACAATCAAAGAAAACTAATGATTAGGAGGCGCGTCATCTTCCTTCAAACCTTCTTCAATTTCAGAAACGGAGCGCTGGATTTGTTTAGAAAGTTGATAGGCGCGGTTCACTAAACCATGAGTGTCTGTGACGCCGTCTCTGAGGTAGCGCAAATGACCAACATTAATGTTTTGATATTCATCAATGGTGCGTTGAGTAATGGCTTGCTGATGAGCGACGTTTTCTGCAACGTTCTGAAAGTTAGCCTCAATAGCAGCCTGCGCTGAAACAATGTCAGAGGAAATCCTATCTGAGCGCCTGTCTGCGCTGGAGTGTGCGGCGTTGAAGTGAGTGACAACTAACTCTTTCAAAACATCAATCTTTGAAAGCAGGGAGTTAATGTCAACAGGCGCGCTGGGAGCAGAGCTGGAAGAGGGCGCAGGAGTTTCAGGAGCTGGAGGCGCAGGAGTTTCAGAAGCTGGAGGCGCAGGAGTTTCAGAAGCTTTGGGTTCTGCGCCAGGATCAGCACCATACACAGTTAAACTTAGGATTTCTAGCTCATCCTTAACTTCCTTGAGTTTATCAACCACACTCAGCAATTTTGGCTATCTCCAGCCACTATTTCAAACAACTTCCTTATATCACCCGCTATGTTCAACTCTACCTCCCTTATAGCATTAATGAAATCTTGGCCATCAGTGAGTTTGATGCCACCATCTATGCGCTCATGAAGGGAGGCAAGAGTGCCTTTGAAGAGCTCATTCATTTGATCAATAGCGTCATTCCATTGTTGAGGAGTCAGGAAATGTTTGTCCTTGATGTTGGCATCTATGCGCTTTATCTCCCCCTTAATGGCAGCAATCTCATCAGCCTGCTGGGTAAGCATTGAAGTATGAAGCTCCAACTGTGAGTTCATTTGAGACTGGCCTTGCTGGAGTTGCTTTAGAAGAGAAATAACCACACTCATATCAGGAGTGGGAGGAGGAGGCGCAGGAGTAGAGGGGCGCGGAGTAGGAGCGCGGGGAGGAGATGGAATATATTCTGCGCTTGAAGAAATTTCTTCAGGATGAGGCGCAGGAGCCTTTGGGCGCACAGATGATGGTTTGCGCCTTAACTGATCTGGCTCCCCCTGAGCTTGATCCTCAATATCTTCACCAAATAAATCTGCAGAAATTTTATCTCTGACTTGTTGACGATCAAAAGATGGTGTTTGAGTAGGCGCATGAACGGTTGGAGGCGCATCATGGGCAGGCGCGCGTGCATCAGCGCTAGATCCTGCGCCTTTGCGCCTTTCAGATTTAGATAAATCAGCAGCCTGTTTCAATCTGAATTCTTCATCTCTTTTTAACTGCGCTTCCAGTCTACTGGCTTCTTTAGCGCGTTTCAGCTCCTTTTCTTCTTCAGTGCCCGTTCTGGGGCGCTTAGCAGGTCTGCTTGGTTCTTCAGCAATCCCTTTGCCTTTGCCTTTCACTGCGCCAGGAATATGTTCTGCGCGTGGCGCTACTGCAGCTTCTTCTTCACCATCTGCGCCAGCTGCTTCTTCATCTGACTCAGTGGCTTCATCTACCAACTGAGCGCCTTTCACCCTTGGCGCGCGCTTGGCCATGCGCTTTCTGCGCCTCTTCATCACTAAACTGTCCTTACCAAAAACAGGGACATCAGTGGTCTGGTAGGCTGGGTTCTCAGCAAGAAAATTTGCAAGCGCAGGGTAGGAGAGGAAGATTTTAGTGAGAATACGGCAGTGAGTCTTGAACTTTGTCTTGCCGTCAGCTTTGTTTTTATTGTACTTGTCAATCTGGTCCTGAAGATTAGTAAATAAGATCTGAGGCCAGTTGAGGATGGTTTTTGCCATGATGGCAGCTGTGAATTCCCACTGCTCCATAGTAAATCTGTTGACATTTCCAGTTTTGAAGATAATGGAAGTGCCAACCAGATGCGCAATATGCGCCAATAAATCACCACCATCTCTAATTTCCACCGTTTTGATATTGTTTTGAAGCGTAGGAATACGAAGAAGGGAACGCGCCATAATGTTTTGAGCGGCGGCTGAATAGGAATTGACTTTGCCAGCTACACCCAAGGGGCCAGTTTTGTTGAAGTTGACAACGTTCTTTATAGTGCCGGCAGACATGGTTATCTCAACGTCTTGAACTACTGCGCGAATGCGATAGCGCACCATTCCTTCAATGTCTGTTGGAATTTCTACAAATTCTGCTGTAGAGAAAAATTCATCAACGAGGAGCGGAGAGTAGAAAGGTTGCTCCAGAGTGAACAAAGGGAGAAGACCAGCCAGTCTGATATAATCCATAATTTCAACACCCATAGGGTCAGCAGATAGCTCGTTCAAATCAAATGTTTCACCAGGTCTGAAGTTAGATAGATCCTGACAAATTAAACATTTAAAGGAATTAGTGTGAATTACGCGCATAGAAGCATAAATAAGCAAAGTGTATACCAGGCGCATGAAATTTGAGGCGCATAGAATAATTAGGCGCAAAGAGTCATAGGAACATAAGAGAGAACAATGAATCTAGGCGCATAATTATGGTAGGTGCATGAAATTTATGAGGCGCAGAGAAATACAAGGCGCATATTTAAGGTTCTATGAAATATACTAAGAAAAGTTTGAACATAAGAATTGACTAAGTATGAATTGGGGCGCATAATAAGTGTAGGCGCATAATGATATTAGGCGCATAAAGGATTGAGGCGCAAACGCATGTGAGCGCGAGAATCTCTTTGAGGCGCATAATGTCAATGTGCGCATAATCATACTAGGCGCATGAATTCATATATAGGCGCATTACTTATGTAGAAATGTAAACTGAGTATAAAAACACAAACACATGCAAACATACATATGCAATTTTTCAGAATCAAAAAGTGAAAATTTTGAAAAACAAGTTTTGAAAATTTATGAGACCCAAGTCAAGCAAAAATAATGAAGAACACGAAGAACATGTCTTGAATGCTCGAAGAACACCAAGAACACATAATTCGTGAAACTTCACCAAATCAAGCATACAATATATTAAAATGACCGCACGAAGACAAGGATAACAAATATGTAAATCAAAACAAGTAAAAATCAACAACGAATCCAAAAAATGGATTCAAAGATCTTAAAAACCGAAAAGTCGAAAATGGTGATTTTTCAGATTCGCACCAAATAGCGAATTGATCGTTGAAAAAGTTAGTTATAAAGACTCGAAATTGCAAAACGAACATAACCTAACGAACGATTTTGAAAACGGATCACCGAAGCAAGATTAATCAAGAAAAATGGGCATTCGGGTTTTTTGAAAAAGACGAACACAGAAAAAAAATTCAGAAATTTAAAGAGTTTAAGAGTTAGAATTCATTACCATTTCGTCTTGGGTAGATTTTGTAGCTTTCTTCGGACCCATTAACGATATATATAAGAAAAAATAGAGAAACGAAAGAGAGAGAGAGAGAGAGAGAAACGGAGAGACTGGGAGAGAGAGAGAGTGTAGGGAGGTGCAGAGAGATGAGGGAGTTGGTGAGAAAGAGAGAGAGAGAAGGGAAGTGTATATATAGGTTGGGAAAAAAAATTGCACTGATATGGAAATAATACTGTCAAAAATTTAAAAAGATGGAAAGTTGAAAGGATGTGTATTTATGAGGGATTTTGAAAAACGGCGGCTCATCATGACATGTGTAAGGCGCATTAATGAGGGATATATGGATTTGAAGGGCATTAAATGCAGAATGACATAAAGAGTCATGATGTGACATATTGGGTAAAAGAAAAACTGCTCCACTTTCCCTTTAGTTGTATGAGCAATTTTGACTAATTTTTGCACAAACCCCAAAAACATCTATTTTGGTGTAAGTTTGGGGTGCAAGAAATAAATCCCCAGAAAATAAAATTTTTGAAAAGCGTAAAACGAGGGAAAAATTTAATTGCACAAGTACCCTTGAACAATTAATGGAATGTCAAAAGACATAGATTCCTATAATAAATGAACAGAATGAACATACCTGGTACTTGTGTATTTAATACGTTCAATCATTGAAATTGAATTTTGAGAAATGATTGAGCCGCAATAGTTAATGCGCGCATGAAGGAGCGCATTACCTTAACAGGGCGCATACTCATCTAGGCGCGCAAAATGACTTAAGAGGCATTGAATGCTAGGCGCGCGCTAGAATTTGGCGCGCAAAGAGTTGAGCGCGCAGAAGTATTAGGCGCGCATAGTTTCCTTGAAACTTTGAAAAATTGATTTAATCATTTGTACCTAATATACTCATAATTCAACATAAACATAAAATCATTAGTATTGACAAAACTATATTGAATTTAGTTGAGTTCAAGCATACCCATTTCGCCTCTCAAAAATATGAACCGTTTCGCGTCGAGTGCTTTCGTTAGAATGTCGGCGATTTGATAGTCGGTTCCCACGTGTTCCAAATGTATATTGCCTTTCTCCACGTGGTCTTTGAGGAAGTGATATTTGATGTCGATGTGCTTGGTCTTTGAGTGCATGACAGGATTTTCAGAAACTGCAATTGTTGATGTATTGTCGCAGTAGATGGGACAATTTTCTTCGATGATATCATAGTCCACCAATTGCTGCTTCATCCAGAGTATTTGGCAACAACAACTTCCCGCAGCGATATATTCGGCTTCGGTTGTTGAAACAGATACAGAAGCTTGTTTCTTACTTGCCCATGACACAAGTCTATATCCGAGGAAATGACAAGTGCCACTTGTGCTTTTCCTATCAATTGTGCACGCTGCATAATCCGCATCTGAGTAACCTACAAGTTTAAAGTTCGAATCTTTGGTGTACCAAAGTCCAAGGTTAACAGTGCCAGAGAGATATCTTATAATACGTTTCACAGCAATTAAGTGTGCTTCTCTAGGGTCGGATTGATAGCGAGCACAAACACAAACACTAAACATAATATCGGGCCTACTAGCAGTAAGATAAAGGAGTGAGCCAATAATACCTCGATAGAGCGTTTGATCAACACGTTTACCTTTTAGATCTTTGTCGATTTTGTTGCCTGTGGCCATTGGAGTATCGTATGCTTTAGCGTTCTCAAGTCCAAACTTCTTGATTAAGTCTTTTGTGTATTTGGCTTGATTGATAAATATGCCTTCACTCATTTGCTTGATTTGAAGCCCGAGGAAGAATGTGAGTTCTCCCATCATGCTCATTTCAAACTTGCTCTTCATTAGTTTCTCAAAACGCTTGCACAACAATTCATTAGTTGAACCAAATATAATATCATCAACATAAATTTGAACAAGTAATTTATGACCATTATGTTTGGCAATGAAAAGAGTTGTATCGATTTTACCGCGAGTGAAGCCTTTTTCGATGAGAAACTTGGATAGTGTATCATACCATGATCTTGGTGCTTGTTTGAGTCCATACAAAGCTTTCTGGAGTTTGTACACATGATTTGGAAATTGTGAATCTTCAAACCCAGGTGGTTGAGCACATAGACTTGTTCTTGGAGTTCACCATTTAGAAACGCGCTCTTCACATCCATTTGATATAACTTGAAGTTCTTGTGAGCGGCGTAAGCTAGAAATAATCTGATAGCTTCAAGTCTTGCTACGGGCGCAAAAGTTTCATCGTAATCAATTCCTTCTTCTTGCCTATAGCCTTGTGCAACCAATCTTGCTTTGTTTCTCGTGATGGTTCCATTCTCGTCCATCTTGTTCCTGAACACCCATTTTGTACCAATCACTCCATGATCATTTGGTCTTTGAACTAGAGTCCAAACCTTACATCGTTCAAATTGATTGAGTTCTTCTTGCATTGCAACAACCCAATTAGGATCTTGGAGCGCTTCATCAGCCTTCTTCGGTTCAATTTGAGAGATAAAAGCAGTGTAAGCATCAAAGTTTGTAGCTCTCCTTGTACGAACACCAACTTGTAGATCACCGATGATATTAGCAATTGGGTGACCTCTAACTTCACGAATTTCAGGAGGTAAGTTAGGTTGAGTTGTAGTAATTTGAAGGTTTTCAATTGGTACATCTTCACCAGATTCAAAGTCATTGAAATTTGGGGGTTGAACTGGCTCAGAATTGAAATTTGGGTTAACACCAGATGCAGCAGTAGAAATAGGCGCGTAAGAGGAATCATGAGGCGCATCATTTGAGTGAGGCGCAATAGAGGATTCAACAGGCGCATAATGCATTGAATTAGGCGCATTTGATGTAGATGGATTTCCTTGTGTTGATAGATTCTGATCTTGAGTGGGCGCAACATAAATAGGAGCACCTGTATCATTTAGCTCAATAGAATCATCAGCAACATTTGGAGCCAAATGTGGCTCAAGGAGAGAATGTTCATCAAATGTAACATGTACAGATTCAACTATCACTAATGTGGTTCTATTAAAAACACGAAAAGCTTTAGAGTGTTTGGCATACCCAACAAAAATACCTTCGTCGGCTTTGGCATCGAATTTACCTCTATGTTCGTTTCCGTTGTAGAGGATATAACATTTGCAACCAAATATCTTGAAGAATGCAATGTTGGGAGTTCTACCACGCCAAAGTTCATACGGAGTCTTGTTGTGAAGTTTGTTGATGAGGGAACGATTTTGAGTAAAACATGCGGTGTTGATAGCTTCTTCCCAAAAGTACTTAGGCAATTTAGCTTCAGCTATCATCGTCTTTCCCGCTTCAATCAACGTTCTATTCTTTCGTTCAACAACGCCATTTTGTTGAGGGACTCCGGCGGTTGAAAAGTTGTGATCTATCCCATGATCTTCACAATATCGAGCAACACCGTTGTTCTTGAATTCTGTTCCATTGTCGGATCGAACACTAACGATGTCATCTTCTTTTTGGGTTTGGAGCAGTCGAAATAAGGTAGTGAGAATATCATAACAATCATCTTTTGTAATCATCATCTCTACCCATGTATATCTTGAATAATCAATCCACCACAACTAGAGTATACTTGTTTCTTCTAATACTTGCGGTGGAAACTGGTCCAAATAGATCAATGTGAAGCAGTTGCAATAGGTTTTGAGTTTGCCATTTAGAATCGGCACCCAGCTGTTAAGCTTGAAAAACGAAAAAATGTTTTATAAAGGTGTTAGCTCTGATACCACTTGTTGGTCCCAAAGGGCAACAAGGGTATGAAAAATATAGCTAGAGGGGGGGTGAATAGCTGTTTTAAAATTCTTTTCGTACCCTTGAAAACTCAATTGCGAATGCGCACTTTATCAAGTAAGCGTTATGAAAGCGCCTAAGTGAGTGAGTGAAATGCACAGCGGAATTTAGTAATGAAAATAGGCGCAAAGTGATAAAGGGAGCGCAACACACACACTAAGTATTTTGGCTCAAAGTGAGTGAAATAAGGAACTAAGGCAAATGATATAACAAACACAACACAATTCAGTTCAAACAATCTACAATGAGTAAACAAGCAAGTAGTGAGTGAAAATAATAACTTGAAAGAAATAACAAGATAATAACACGAGCTATTTGGAGAGGTTCGATCAATGAAAGATCTACGTCCTCTACCAAGATGGTTAGTCTTGGATTTCTAATCGAGATCTTATATAATGAGGAGTGTTACAAATTACAATGTTGAGCTTATACACTAACTCAAGATCTATTACTATGAAAGAACAAATCCAAAACAATAACCGGTGTATCTCTAAAAGATGAATCTAAATGATTAATCTTAAAGAGGTGCGTGTGTGTTCTTAGTATCAAGGCTCTTTAGATCTTTGAGATGGAGAGCACAAGAAACTAAAGTGTTAAGGCTTTGAAGATCTGGGCTAAGGATGAAGGTATGAAGATGTTCTTGAGAAATCTGGAAAACGAAGGCAATCTTCAAATCTTCAACAAATGCTTTGAGAGAGAAATTCTTGAAATTCTTAGCAAAACTCAGCAACTTCAAAATGTTGAAGTTATGGGATATTTATAGTGAACTTCAAAAAAAACTAGCCGTTGGAAATCTTTGTGGATAAGATGAGCTGTCGCTCGTTGATTGGAGCATGCATATATTATAGCCATTTTGACACTCAACATAAATGTGACCGTTATGGACACGTGTCAATAGATTGGGCGTATATGCATCTTTTAACCACCGTTGGATCATTGGCGTAATTTGAATTCTCTTCAAGTCTTCGAGTCTTCATTAAATCACTGAGTGTAAAATCAACCATGATGAGGCGCGTTGAGCCATTAGAGCGCATGGTCCATTTGAGGCGCGTAACAACGCGCGTGGATCTTTGAGGCGCGAGGCTATATGCGCGCGCGCTGAAAGGCGCATGGCGCATAGCATAAAGGGGCGCATAGGCGCGTGGCTCAAACTAAACTTGTGATTTATCTTGAATCTTGATCTTCTTGCCCTATTTCTAAGCCTATTCTATAACAATGGACAACTTAAAAAATGAAGTATAAATACTTCTTACATGTGGGTCTAAAGTCCATGAAATAAAACTTAGGTGATGGATCAATCAAATCTAATAAATCCTAATACATTAAAAACTAAGATATGTGTGGGCATACCCAACAATCTCCCCCTATTTGATTGATGCCATTACCTACTATATCAACGACAAACATTATGCTTGATAAAAACATGTCCAAATGAATGAAATTGGTAAATCATGTCTCAAGTTAATGTACACACTAGTCCAAGATATAGATTCCTAATCTATTCCAATAAGAATAAAGAGTTACATATGGAAAGATAGGAACAACAGTTTAACACATTCAAGATGATATATGATTTTCAGTTTTAAAATGTGTTTAAACCAAGTTTAAACTTAATGCATGAAAGTATGAAACAATTCAATATGATGCATATGAATTTAAACAATATTCATTGTTCTACAAACAAGGAGTTTGAGTGAACAAGGTTTGATAATAAGTGATGCATTGTTCTTATTAAAACTTATTTTCTCTCTTCATTTTTGGGCCGTCCCACTTCACTTGAGACTCCCAAAAATGGTCATCTTTTTATAATTTTATATTTAATCTAGCCCACCCACTCATTTTCTCTCTTCATTTTTCACCACACAATTTATTCAATCAACCTACTTTTAACCCCACTCATTCTCTCTCCTCATTTTCTACCATACATTTTCCTTAGTTTATTTTTTTCCTTAGTTATCGTGCCCACCCCTTAGGTCTCAAGTGAGGTGGGACGGAATGAGTATAATTTTAAGTTTTTCATTTGCATAATCAAATTTTCTGCAAATTTTTGGTTAATGTGCGATGAATTAGAAAGTTTTCGCATTTACTTTAAAGTTAAAAATGGGACCGAGGGTGTATATTGCTTCCATTCCAAATTTAATGTTATTTTGTTCTATAACAAAAATGTCATTTTTTTACAAGAACAGAAAATGTCATGTTCTTAAATGGTAACTTATATCTTTAAATGAATTATAAATATCATGTACTCTAATAAAATATCACCTTTATGCACAACTTTTGTTTGAGTTGGTTTTATTATTTTTTTTTATTTTTACATTAAAAGATGTGTAAAACTTGTTTTACATTAACAGATTTTGTTTTACATTAGGTGATGAAAACATGTTTTACACTAAAGCGAATTTAAAACAAATTTTTTCTTGAGATTTTTACATTTTGTTTTAGTAATTTTATTTCAAGTGTCTGTTTTCCATAGAGCCTTCAAATTCGTAGTAAACCAAAAAATGCTTCTACATGGCCGGAAGAGAAAATCCCAACAAACTGCGGAAAAACAGGCCTGTATTAGAGGGTAATTTACCCAAATTACCCTGAAAGCGAAACCCTAGTTAAAACTGGCCGACCATGCGACCAACGTTTTACCCCACTCGCATCTCGACACCGTAACAATCACACCTTCACTGATTCATCATCCCTAAAGCGCGTTCTTCTCAAATCACACGCTCTCTCTTCACTTAATTTTCAACCAATAACAGATCCCCACGTCTGTCAAGAGAGAGAAAGAGAGAGCTGTTGAGCGAAAGAAACCAAAGCACAGAAGCTTCACCTTTTGCTATTTAATTCCAAACAAGTGAGAGAGAAGAGAGAGAGAGAGAGAGTTGATAAACATTCTGAAACGAAAAACGAAGATGCATTAATGGTGAAAGCTTCTTCTTCATCATCTCTGTTCAAATTCCTCAAACTTGAACCCTAATTTTGAACTTCATTGACAACTTACTCTCCGATTTCTCTCAGGTATGTTCATAAGAATTTGTACTGATTAATCTCAATAATTAGTAATCAGTGTGTGTGGTTTCGGATTGTGTGTGTGAATTGTATTTGTTTTTGAAGAGATGCAGCCTTGCAGTAGAGAAATGATCCAACAACAGTCGCTAATGTCTCTTCAGGATCTCCAAAACGGTCAACAGATGAGCTCTCACTTCGATCCGGCATCGTCTCACGACGACTTTCTCGATCAAATGCTATCTACTCTCCCGTCGTCCTGCTCCTGGCCTGAGCTCTCCGCCGCCACACCTAAGTCACTCCCATGGGAAGATCAATTTGAAGACCAGTCCAACTTCCTGGCTACCAAGCTCCGTCAGCACCAGATCACCGCTGGCGGCGGCGCGGGAATCAGAATAATTCGGCCGCCGCTAAGTCACTGATGCTTCAGCAGCAGATGATGTTGTCTAGAGGACTCGGCGGTGGTGGACTCCGGTCGCCGAGTGGAGCTTCCGACGGCGGCGAATCAGGTTTTATCCCCATGCCTCTCGGTCTAACCGGTGCTGATTCCTTTGACCGGTCTCAAAATGACATCTCTCAGGTAAGTTACAACAGCTAAATATAAAAAAAAACATTCGAAAATGCATACTCGTATTAATCTTAATTGCAAAATTTGACAGGGAGGAGGTAATTCAGTTCAAGCTCTATTCAACGGTTTCACTGGAGCGCTAACATCAAATCAATCTCAGCATTTCCATAATCCTCAGGTTAATAACTGTAAAGTACTCTTTAATGATTCAATAATTCCAACTCATTTACGTCCTCAATAATGATTAATGATGAGGTTATTAACATGTAATTAATAAATCACAGGAGGTACAATTCAGCGCAGAACTTCGGAGCGCCGTCGCCAGTAATGAACCAAGCTCCGGCAAACGCTGCCGGCGGCGGTACACCAGCGCAACCAAGGCAAAGGGTGAGGGCACGCAGAGGACAAGCTACTGACCCGCACAGCATAGCGGAAAGAGTACGTAACCCGCACTAACTGTCGTCGTCCTGTTTATAACTACTACTGTCCACCGCACAATTATCTGTTTTCTACTTTTGTGTTCCTTGTTTGTTTTTTTTGGTAAATTTTTTTTTCTAGCTTCCAGTTTTTGCTGAAATTTTTGTTCCCCGTTTTGTTGTTTTTCAAAACCGATTGTGCAGTTACGGAGAGAGAGAATTGCTGAGCGAATGAAGTCTCTGCAGGAATTAGTCCCCAATGGCAACAAGGTAAATTCTACAATCTTCTTTTCTACTAGCTTAACTGCTCACAAATTATAATTAGCTGCTACAGTAATAATTATGCACTAATTATTTTAGAAAACAATGAAGTATGTTTAAAGATCAGAAGAAATGCAATTAATACATATTAAAAAGACTTTTGTACCTTTAACATATTTTAATTTTCTAAACAGTTAAATGCTTGCTTCAAAAAAAAAAAAAACAGTTAAATGCTTATAAAAAGAGACAGCTGCCATTAATGAATATGACTATTATAGGTAAACTTAAAATGTCATATTTTGAAACGGAGAGTACTTATCAATTTTACATTTTTACTGTTCTGGCTAGGGGTAAATTCATCATTTATGCATTGCTTTTTGGTTTTTTCTCGATCTATGCTATTGTGACATGCTTAACATTATCCAATAAGAAAGCGAGTGAAAAAAATTGTGTTAATTGTGTACGTGATTTATTGTTATATCTTTCCTTGCGTACTTGAAAATAAAGCTGGAAAGCAGATAATACGGGGGTTTGCTCCGGATGATACTCAGATTTGGGTTATGGGAGTATATTTTAGCATTATCTCTTAGTCCTTTTTTTGTTTTGTTAATTAATTTCTTTAATAATATTTCAGAAATAATGTGATACTCCTATGATTTATTTTTTTCTAAATTATTCAAAATGTTTGGTGGAATGACAGACGGACAAGGCTTCAATGCTAGATGAGATCATCGACTATGTCAAATTCCTCCAGCTCCAAGTTAAAGTACCATCCCCTCTTTTCTCTCATTAATTTTATCTTAAATACTCCTTCCGTCCCATTTTAAAAGTCAAAAAATTGGTGGATTCAGGAATTAAAAAAAAAGGTGATTTGTTAATAGTTGGGTAGGAGATAGAAAGTGGGGTAGAGAAGAGTTAGTAGATAATTGTTGTGAGCATGACATTTAGTACCCATTTTCTATTTTAGGATTTTGACTCTTAAAATGGGACGCCCTTTTAAGAAAATTTTGACTTTTAAAATGAAACGGAAGGGGTAAATATTATTGTATTTGATCATTTAATTAAAAAATTGCCTGATGATTCCCCGGATTGGCATATTCTGATGGGAATTAAATGCAAAATAATCTAACATTATAGTAGACCAGTAGACTAGTGGCTATTGTTAAACAGTGTGAAAATGTCAATGGCCTTGGTTTTGTGAGTAAAAAACTCACGAGTGTTATCTCAAGTGTTGGATAACACCAACGATAACACTTTGACGACAATCCCACAAGCTTAAGAATAGAAACACTTTAAAAAGATTTTGCAGCGGAAAATAAACCACACAAGATATTTGTTTTTCTCAAGTATATAATATATATAACTTGAGGGTGCCTCAAAAGGCGAGACCTTTACTATAATTTGAGTTATACGTACAAGTCGAAAGTTCCCTATAACTATTACAATGTATGCTCTATGGAACGAATGGAGACTAAACACGAAACTCTATCCTAGCCAAAAACACACTTAAGAACCCAGTCCTTAAGCGTGGAAATGAAGATATGGGAGGATTGAGTCTAAACGAACCAAGGAGTGAATAGTCTCTCTTTAGAATACACACACGTTAAAAACACTCTAGTCCTCAACCAGATAACCCTCAAAAGATGTTGGCTAATACAAATCAGTTTTCTGGTGTTGGACTAGGTGTTGTTAACACTTCGGATAACACTGCCGTGTGTGTGCTCTATACAAGTGCAGTTTTTGGCTTGGGGATTGTGTGAATAATTCTTGTCCAGCCTTGCACTATATATAGGCCTCCAAAAACGTGGAGGGCACTCCAAAATGGCTGAGATCATCTTGGTGGTTGTTGAAGAGTGTTTCCTAAACTTTAGGCTCAAGAAGATCATGGTTCCTACTTGTAGCAACCACTCTTCTCTTGTGCACTTCCTTCTTGTACTCTCCATGCTTCCAGACCTTGTACCCACGTTTCCCTAAGGCTTATTGACTGAGTCTTCAAGCTTTCCTTTCTCTCCAAGATTTTCACACGTAAATATTCATTTATGTGTAAATATTTCCTTAACCAATCCCTTGTTTGTAGATCCATCTTTTTGTTCAACCTTTAATGATTATTTGGACCTACAAATAACATTAAACTTGCAGCAAATATTAAATATTAATACCTAATAATTTTGTGAATAAATGATGAAACTATTAGAAATCCCGTCTGGGGTAACACTGTTGACAGCACTTGTGGTAGCACCACATTTCTACACTAACACAGTGTTTTCTGAAATCTCATGTGTGCAACAACTTTGTCAATGGTGATTAGGTTCTGAGCATGAGTAGATTGGGAGGTGCGGGTGCGGTTGCTCCCCTTGTTGCTGATATGTCTTCTGAGGTACATTCTACATTTAATTTCTTTTCTTTTTGCGCTCGTCTTAATCTTAAGATAAATGTCATTTTTGTCCCTTCGGGAACATTTGAGAACGATACATACAGAGAAGATAAATGTCATTTTTTTATATAGAAAAAGTGAGTTGGTGTAATTTTATCATTGTACAAGTAATGTACAAATCAGTAAAACATATTTTTTTTAAAAACGTTAACCAGTCAAATGCCATATTTAATCTGAAACGTAGGTGGTAAGACCTAGTTAACTATCAAACGGTCATGTAAAGGTCACAAATTAGTAAAACATATTTTTAAAAAAAACGTTAACCAGTCAAATGCCATATTTAATCTGAAACGTAGGTGGTAAGACCTAGTTAACTATCAAACGGTCATGTAAAGGTCTACTGCTCGACAGTAAAATGTGATTTGGCGGCTTTGTTATTGTTTGCTGCAAATTCTACTTAGAATCATGTCCAACGGAACTCTAAAATTTTAAAATAGAGAAACTATTTCACGTGCTTCAAATTCGGTTCAGGGAATATTTTTGCATTATTCTGATTTTCTTATTCTTTTTCTTTCTAAATATCAGTTTTTTGTTTTTTACTTTTGATATATGAAAACATTTTTAAAAAATATAATTTATACACTTAATACTATTTATATACATAAAACAATAATGAATATTTTCACAATATTATTATTTATATAAATTTTTAAAGTAAATTATTGAAAATATTTAGTACAAAATTTGAACTATTATAATAATTCAATTATTAGTGTTGGAGATACTCTTAGAATTTCTTATAAGGCTTTCCATAAGAAGAAATAGAAACCGATAAAGTTTAAAGCATCAAAAATTCCTCAAAAAACCAAACCTTCCTAACCCCACCACCCTCTCCATTTATTTTTTTTATTTTTTTTTTTTTTGAAAAAAGAGAGACAAAAATTCTCAATCAGCAAAAAACGACAAATACAAAAAAGTGGCACGCGTGCTCACTTTGCAAGGATTCCACCGGCCGAGTCAAATTCCTTCCCTGTCCTCTCAATTAAAGCTTAACATCCCCTCCGGCTAAACTAAACCCATTTTTAACGTGTTTTTCTTTATCTTTTTTTAAGGGAGGTGGCGACTGTGTACAGGGAAGTGGTGGGACCGGAGGACCGCCGTCCTCCTCCAACGACAGCATGACGGTGACTGAGCACCAGGTGGCCAAATTAATGGAAGAAGACATGGGCTCCGCCATGCAGTACTTACAAGGCAAGGGTCTTTGCCTCATGCCCATCTCTCTCGCCACCGCCATCTCCACCGCCACCTGTCAACCCACCACCAGGAACAACTTCCACCACCACCCACTTCTCCAATCCAACGCCGGCGACGGTGGGTCCACGTCCCCTACAATGTCTGTCCTCACCGTCCAGTCAGCCACCATGGGTAACGGCCTGACTGAAGCATCCGTCTCCAAACCGTGATCTCAAAACTCGGCTTTTCTTTTTCAAACGCCGTCAAGTCTACCAAAATAAGGGTCCTTTTCCCCCACTACGTTTATGTTTAGTCAATTCGAGAGTGTTACGACACCGTATTTAGGTAGACTTGCTCGTAAGCTTTTAACTTTAGCTAACAGCAACCAACCAAAATTCCAAAGGTCTCCTGTTACGTTTTATATTCCACATCTGTTTAATTAATTGAGTTTTTTTTTTTCATTTCATTTCATTATATGTTGAACTTGGGCCTACGTTATTTATTTTAATGTGTTTAATTCAATGATTATTATTAACTCAAACAATAACGTAACTTATATTATTATCATTAACAAATTTGGTGATCCGATCCGTGCAAAAGGGTTGACAGCTTTGATCAGCTTTGTCTTTTTTTCCTTCTTTTTCTAGCATTAATATACTTAAAAGCATTTCCTTTAATCATCTAAACTTTTGTTTATACTTTGGAGTTGTGTTGGTTCTCTTTTCCTCTATAGGGAGGGATATTCTGTTGGTAAGATGCTTTTTGACTCTTTTGTTAAATGAATCTTTTATAAAATAATGAGTGAAGGATTAGTTAAAAGTCAACGCTTTCACTTTGTATGCACATACATGAGTGTTATGAGACGTTTAGCAGCTGCCCTGCCCGATAATGCCGCACCTGATAATTTAATATATTCGGAAACAAATACTTAAATACAATATTTTTTAACATTTATATTGAAACAGAGAAAGAGAAAGTTGTATTTGATTTGATGTAAAGATAACATTAACCCCAAAACGTTAATATCTACCAATAGGAATGTGAAATCTTAAACTTTGGTTGTAATGAAAAAGGAGATGCTACACATAGCATCGACTAAGGGGGTGTTTGCCGTATCAAGCATCAAGTGCTTGATGCTTGATATAATATAAGGGTAATTTGGAGGTAGGATGCATTTGATCACTTTGGGCGCTAGATGTTGGATGTTGAGTGAGGCTCTTACTCGCCAAGCAAGGATTTTGATTCTTAATGATTAAGAGGATGTTGGACATATTTATGTTGAATAAAAGAATAAAATCATGCATCATACCTTCAAATTACTCTTACATTATATCAAGCATCAAGCACTTGATGCTTGATGCACCAAACACCCCCAAAGTTAGAAAGCTACGGGCCTTCAGGGGATCCAAGACATGATATGAGTGTACAACAGAGAAAAGTACCTTTTTCGTCTCTCAACTAACTTAAGTTTTACATTTTAGTCATTGAACCAATTTTTGGTACTTAAGAGTCATTGACTTTTTATTTCATTGATTATGTCATCATTCCGTCATGTAGGCGTTAATTTCACCGTTAAATTTACTGATGTGGCATGCTGATTCATTATTTTTGCTTATTTGGCAATGTCATTACACAGTTGGCATACACCAAATGATTATGAAGGATCTAAATATTAAAAGCCAAACTACAAACCCATAAAATATCTCCATAATACTAAAAGGATCAAAATTTAAACAAAAACCCTTTTCACAATAACCCCCAGCCCCCATTTACGTAATCCTAAAACCAATTCTTCTCAACTTTCTCTCTCAATAGAACAGAGCAGCCGTTCCGCCTCTTCTATTTCTTAGCGCCCACCCTCTACCATGGCGACGTCCTCCACCTACGACCACACCTCCGTCACACCCTCATCACCACACCTCCGTCTCTCTCGTTCTCTCTACCTGCAACAGAGTGGCCCTCTCTCCGCCGTCGATTCTTCGCCGTCGCCTTTCCGCCGCTTCATCCATGCCTCTTCGGCTTTCTGCTAATCTGTCCTCTCTCCATCTTCTCAGTTATACGAAGATCTCGATCTTCAATTCAAGTGTCCGCGTGTGTTGTGTTTTTCTTTTTCCAGATCTGTATTTCTGAATTTTCGAATTTGATTTTCAATTCTGGCTTGAATGTGTACGTGTGGGTACAGTGATTTACAAATCTTCATTTTTCGAGTTTTCAATTTTGTTTTTCAAATCTGGGTTTGAATTCGTGTGTAAGTATAGTGGTGAGGAGGATTAATCAAACCCAGATTTTCAGTTTGCATTTTTGTATCTGATTTTTCAGATCTGGTCTAGGTATTGCTGGGTGTGGTGAGGAGGTTGATGGTGGTGATGGAGGTTGATGGGGGAAGGTTGTGGCTGGTGGAGATGGAGGTGTTGGCGATTCTGGTGATGTGTATTAGGGATGGCCAAACCGGACCGGAACCGGACCGGAACCGTCGAACCGGCCCGGAACCGGAACCGAAAAAACCGTAACCGCCATGAACCGCCACGAAAACCAGAACCGTGGGAACCGGAACCGTTTTGGATAAGGGCGGTTAAGGTTCAACCCCCAAAAAACCGTGAACCGTCGGTTCCGAACCTCCCAACCAAACCGCGAACCGGAACCGTCTGAACCGTCAGTAAAAACCGTTAAAAAACCATCAAAATCATTAGATTTCTAACAGTTTCATTAGAATTAACCGTTACTAATGGAAAGTTGACAAGAAAAGTTGTGTTTTGACTGATTTTTTTTGCTAAAAACAGTGAATGAAAATAATAAAAATGTGTTTTTGACCGATTTCTAACAGTTTCATCAGAATTGACCGTTTAAAAAACCATCAAAAAATGAACCGTGGAACCGACCGGAAACCAGACCGGAATCGAACCGGAACCGTATTGTGACAACCGGAACCGGTGTAACCAAGGACCGGTTAAGGTTCACATAAAAGCCGAACCGGAACCGTAACCGGAACCGTGTTTGGTCATCCCTAATGTGTATTACTTAGAGATGCGTTCTTTATTTCTGGGTGTGTTGATGGTGGCATTTGGTATTGATGGGTGGTCGATGGTGGTGGTAATTAGATGTAGTGATGATGAAATTGGGCCGGTATAGACCTGGTGGTGATTGGGTGTGGGGATAAAACATAATATTGTTATAATTATTCTTTTTTTCTTTCTTCAAAATATAATTTGCTATACTTTGTAGTTTTAATTAATAATGTTTTTTTTTATTGTGAAGCAATTTATCAAGATTATTAAAAATATTGAACAAATTTTTTTTTTTTATCTAATCATTATTTTTTGAAGTATTTATTGTTTGGTAAATTAATTATTTAGTTTCTTAAAAAATAAAAATTAAATAAATTATTTAGGGTAAGAGGCCAAAAGTTTATCATTTACATTTAACCTCTTCATGCTTTGTGTCAGCAAATTTTCATAATGTACCAGGCCACTAAGCAAAAATACTTCATCAGCATGCCACATCAGCAATTTTAACGGACTTTTAAACAACAAACAGACAGAAGGACCACTTAATCACTGAAAACATTAGCTCAAGGAGTCTTAAGTAAAAAAAAATTGGTTGAGTGATGAAAAGGTAAAATAACAACTAATTCAGGGACGAAATACTTTTCTCTATACTCCCCCTGTCTCAGAAAGATAGTCTTATGTTGACTTTTAGTGGTCAACAAAAATAAACTTTGACTAAACATTAGTATCAATGTAATGATTACAATGAAATTCTAAAAATAGTTATTGATAAATTACTTAATGATTTAACAATAACATGTTTTAGAATTTCACTAGAATGATTAGATCATCACCAATGGTTGGTCAAAGTTCATTTTTGTTGACCACTAAAAATCAAAATGAGACTATCTTTCTTGGACAGAGGAGAGTATTTAATAGTACGCGTGTTACATCTTATAGTAGAGAGTAAAAAATGAGTAATATATTTTTTCAGATTAACACGAGTTAAAATTTATAATAACATAAATTATACTTATAATACCATTATTGTATGTTACAATGTGTGCTAGGGATGGCCAAACGGAACCGGAACCGGAGAAGCACGGAACCGGAGCAAACCGGCGAATAAATTGGAACCAGAGTAACCGGAACCGCCATTCATCCGGGCCGGTTACGGTTCACATAAATGGCGAACCGGACCAAAAATCCCTTGTTTTTCAATAATTTTAAAGGGGGAATCGGAACCGGAACCGGAACCGTACCGGAACCTAACCGAAACCGGATTGTGCCAACCGGAACCGGGGTAAGCACGGACCGGTTCAGGGTCACATATATGCCGAACCGGAACCGGGCCCGGAACAGGTCTTGGCCATCCATACTGTGTGCATCAGTGTTCTAAAAGACCTCGTCTAAGCCCCGCCTAGGTGCTAAGCGTTCATGAAGCGCCTAAGTCCCGCATAAGATATAATAACTATTTTTGAATTCTCAGCCCCGCCTAAATCCGCTTAGACCCCGCCTAGTAGGGATGGCCAAAACCGGTTCCGGGCCCGGTTCCGTTCGGAACCGCCGGTTCCGGTTCATCAAAAGGGTGACCCTTAACCGGCCCGCACTTACCCGGTTCCGGTTCCGGTTTGGCACAATACGGTTCCGGTTCGGTCCGGTTCCGGTGAAATTATTGAAAAACAAGGGATTTTCGGTACGGTTCCGGTCCGGTTCCGGTTCCGGTCCGGTTCGGCATATATGTGACCCTGAACCGGCCCGCATGCCTTGCGGTTCGGTTCGTCGGTTCCGGTTTCCTCCCGGTTTGCTCCGGTTCCGGGCTTTTCCGGTCCGGTTCCGGTCCGGTTTTTCCGGTTCCGGTCCGGTTCCGGTCCGGTTTGGCCATCCCTACCGCCTAGGCGCTAGGCTTCCTGCGGCGCCTAGCAACCGTCTAGCGCTTTTTAAACCTTGGTGTGCATTGATAAGAAATTTATGTGGTAAATTGTGTAACATAAGGTCTTATTCAAACACACGGCTTTGACTAGAGCTTGAAATCGTGCATGCAATACAAGCACCAAGAAGCTCTAGCAACCACAAATTTCTGAGTATTTAACATATAAAGTCCCTATCCGTACCTAAAGATTAGTTGCGTTTAGGGAAGAACTAAGTTGTAGTAGAAAAGTTGTTTTTTTTCCTTTCATTAGATTAAGAAGGGAGCACTAAGCATAAAACTAATGACACATAAAAAAGTTGGTATCTTTTTCCTTTCGTTTTACTAAAGGAACACACAACTATACCATTATATTACCTTTCGTTCGGAAAGATAGCCTCACTTTCTTAAATAATGTTATATTGAATAAAATTTCAATGGCAATAAGACAATTAATTTGAGTATTTTAATGATAGCAAAATTATTATTATTGATAGTATTTACTCTTTATATCCCAAAATAATAGTTTTATTTCCCCATTTGTTTCAGAAAAAGTTAGTCTATTTAAATATTTTAGGCTTCAAAATCACTATGTAATTTAAACGGTTTAAAAAGTCAAATATGACTCATATTAAGTCAAATGGAATATAATATATATTATATCAATACCAATTTTGAAATTTTAATTTAACAATTACTTTTTCCTAAATGTTTATCTAAAATTCATTCAGATTAACCACTAAAAAAAGAGAATATCTTTTCAAGGTGGAGAGAGTATAGTGAATGTTTAGAAATTTTTTTACTTGATACAAAAATAGCTAAAAAGGATAAACATGATCATCAGAGTACACATCTAAAATAGATTTTAAAAATAGCTTAAAAGCTAAATATCTTAAATTTGCCCTCGAATAGAAAATAGACAGCCATTTTATGTTGGGGTGGAGTAATATATATATATAGGGTCGTGCTCCTGTGAAAACCTAAATATCGTGAGAACCGTGAGAACTTGGATACATTAGGTGAAAAACTAATGTATCTAGAGCTGTAAACGAGCCGAGTCGAGCTTTGGGGTGTCGAGCTCGAGCTCGTTAAAACTTATCGAGCTCGAGCCCACTTGCTTGTTCGAGATCGAGTCGAATCGAGCTCGCGAGCTGCTCGCGAACAACCCGAGTCGATATCGAACTCGAGTTTTGACGAGCCGAGCTTGGGCTTAGACATTTTTCAAGCAAAATATGGTCTTTACGAGCTTATCGAGCCGAATTCGAGCTTATCGAGCCGAGTTCGAGCCGTTCGAAAACAAAAATTCATTTTAATGAGCTTATCGAGCCGAACTCGAGCTTTTAACGAGCTAAACGAGCCGAACACGGTCGGTCGATAACAAAAACGAGCTTGACAATCGGTTCGAGCTCGACTCGAGCTCACTCTAGGTCGAGCTTTCACGAGCCGAGCACGAGCTGAGCTCGAGCCAGCTCGGTTCGTATAATAGCCCTAAATGTATCTAATTGTTCACTTGGATACATTACTTGACTTGGACACATTACTTGGATACATTAGTAAAAACTAATGTATCCAATGTGCACTTGGATACACCATTGGATACATTAAGTTCTCACGGTTCTCACGATATTTAGGTTCTCATTTGAGCACCTACCTACCTATATATATATATATATGTCGTGCTCATGTGAGAACCTAAATATCGTGAGAACCGTGAGAACTTTGATACATTAGGTAAAAAACTAATGTATCCAATGATCACTTGGATACATCATTGGATACATTATTGACTTGGATACATCATTGGATACATTAAGGTCTCACGGTCTCACGATATTTAGAATGTATTCAATTTGAAAATGGGTCGTTGGAACTGGATTGGAAGGCCAAGTAGCTCTAGATTCAGAAATTCCTGTCGCATAAGTAGCAACCTGAACATCGGAGATCATCAAAAAAGAAAGACTCCAATGCTTTTCTGGTGTTTAATGAATTGTAGATAGGAAACAGAAATCGCTAGAACTGAATGGGAAAGTATGGAAACACGATAAAAGGTGCAGGTCGCGGAAGAGACGACCAGGCCGGGGCGACTGTTTACCAAAAACACGCTTAATCGAATTCGATAATGAGCTAGCAATGATGAATTTATAGTCATCCATTATAGAAAGAAGGACGACAGGAATCCCGCACATAACTGATTAGTCCTTCTACTGTCTACTGTAGGCGTTAGGACATGTATTTCTAACGAGTCGTCAAACGATTATTCTATTCCACCTCTTAGAAAGAAAAGAACCTCTTTTGAATGATGCTTGGCTTCCATTTTCTCTGGATGCATTTTACTGGATTCAGAGGGTCTTAGCGCTATTTATTTGAGAATAGACAAATTGATTGAAAAAACCCATTCGTAGCTTTGGCGAAGCTGCCAGCCCATCATTCAAGGGGAAGTAGACTACTCAAGAATTTCACACGCGTTGAAGTACGAGGGAAGCCTTCCCTCCTCATTTGAGCACCTATATATATATATGAAACCTAATATCGTGAGAAGCGTGAGAACTTGGATACATTAGGTTTTTATCTAATGTATCTAATGGTTCACTTGGATACATTGGATACATTACTTGATACATTAGGTAAAAACTAATGTATCCAATGGTTCACTTAGATACAAATACATTACTTGGATACATTTGTTCTTACCTAATGTATCCAAGTTCTCACGATTCTCACGATATTTAGGTTCTCATTTGAGCATATATATATATATATATATATATATATGTATATATATATATTGAAAAAGGCAGTAAGTGAGTTTAATTAAAGTTAACTGGAAACATTTGTCAAGTTCTTAGGTGAGACAATGACATTAGAAGTTGAAAACTAGGATGACTATGAAGAATGAGGAGTGGGATAGCACTAAGTGAATACAGTATAAAGTATTAGGTTGCCAAGAAAGGAGAGGTCAAAGTCAAACCCTTCATTCTTGTCCTTCCCCACGCATCATTTCTCTTTTGATATTTTCTTCTGTTCTCTAATCATAAGTCTTCCATTTTTGTCTTTGGTTCCCAGCATTTCTTCAAACTTCAAACTTAACCCAGTTTTAGTGGAAAGGTCCACTACCCCTACATATATAGACAACACAATCCCTCTCAGTTTTTTTTTTTTTATATATATATATATATATATATATACATATAATATAAAAGAGGAGAGAGAGATATAAATGGGATGTATTATTTTCTTTTATAACTACCAATGAAGGCATCTTCAAGTTGTGTAGTTTATTTTACACTGACAATTAAATGTAGACATTAGTATACCAGTACAGATACATCAAGGAAACCAATCTTACCAGCATCGCGAGCCATTACTTCATAATCACGACCGAAGTGAACATATAAAGATAGAAAAAAATGACGTTACTGATCAATTTCCGAACTACTCGGACTATTTTTCTACTGTATAAGTCAATATGTTGATCCTATAAACCACAAATGTGTACTACAGCTGACTACAGTTAATTGAACTGACATAGGGCAGCAGCTTGGTTCAATCATGTGTCTATCTGACAAACTAAATGAAATTCAAATCAAAGCCCAAAAGGTCACTCTATTGAAATCGCCAGTGTTCTAAAAGACGTCCGTCTAGGCCGCTTAGGCGCTAGGCGTTCATCGAAACGTCTTGGTCCCGCCTAGGATATTATAACTATGTCTGATTCCCCGGCCCCGCCTAGATCTCGTCTAGGCCCAGCTGCAGCGCCTAGTGCTTTTTAGAACCTTGGAAATCACTATGGATCTGGCA
>JAOWBW010001753.1:0-204061 GCA_026119855.1 Campanula takesimana | reverse complement strand
TGCTGACTCTTCTAGGTTCAGTGATGAAGAATTTGAATCATCTGACTCAAATAGTGATGAAAAAGAAGCACTACTGTGTTTGGTTGCACAGGAATGGAAGACTCAGATAATGAAGAGGACTATGAAGCCTTAGCTGTTGCTGAAGAACTTAAAAAGGTACATAATTTTAATTATCTTAATATAGAAGTTTTAAAAATTTAGTTTGCACCCTCTTGATTTCAAAAAAAGAAGCAAAACTCTAGCTTTGCTGCCTCATCACACAAAAACCTTGAGCAATCAAAAACCATTGAGAATCTCAAATCCCTAAACACTAACCTTGAAACCACCAAAAAGGATCTAGAGGACAAATGTCAAAACTTGAAAATGACATACTTAGCTCAACAGCTAAGACTGACTGTTCTAAGACCCAAAAGGATAATGAACAGGAAATGAGTACTTTGAAAGAAGAAAACAATGCTTTAAAAAGCAAAATTGATTCCTGGAACAAATCAAGCAATGCTTTATCCTTGTATCACTTTAATCAAAGACATCCTGGGGACAGATCTGGAATAGGAGCAAAAATCCCACACTCAAAACCTATACTCCACCTACTGGTAATAGAGCTGTTGAGACTATGGTTCTACAAAGCTCAATACCTTCTCTACCAAGAAACCATCTTACCCTATTCAAACAAAGGAAGATGTGTATAAAAAGAAGAGTAAAGGGACCAAAAAGAGTGAATTAAAAGTGGATTCTCCTACAATTCCTAAATCTCAAGCTTCCACTAGTACTGATGATATAAATCTCAGAAAAGGAAGCAAGAACAGAAGCACATAAAGCCTAAACAAGTCAGACAGCCAAGACAAGCTGAACAACCAAGGAAAACTGGACAGCCAAGACATGCTAGACAGCAGAGGCACTCTAGGCAACCTAGATAAAACTGGCAATATTCCAATGGGAAAAGCCATGCTTATCAGTCCCAAAATTCCTCTCCTAAATCATCATACCACTCACAAAACCCCAGCCATCAATCTCACTTTCATCAACCAAACTACAGAAATCAAAGCCCATACAATACTGGACACCTATATAACTCCCCTCAACCCTTCACATTGACACCCTACATGATGCAAATCATGTCCTACTATAACACCCTTAACCAGTTCTTCAAAAGAAGATCAGGTGGCAAGGCTAGGGTACCAAAGAAAGTCTAATCCTTTGGACCCGAAAAAAGAATAAAGGGTACCATAATTTTTAATTTTGTTTTGTAGGAATCTAGTAAAGGAATCTGGTACTTAGATAGTATATGTAGCAGACACATGACCTACAACAAGGAATGGATTTAACAGCTAACACCAAAGAACGGTCCCAATGTTAATTTTGGTGACAATTCTCAAGCAAGAGTCAAAGGATCAGGAAACCTAGTGACCAAGGAGATCATCTTTACAGATGTATCTTATGTTGAAGGCCTTAAGCATAATTTGATAAGCATAAGTCAAATCTGTGATAATGGTTATCATGTTATCTGCACCAAAGACCAATGCCAAGTCAGAGACAAGAACAACAAGGTTATTCTAACAGGAGTTAGAAAGAGAACCTCTACTGCCTCCACCTTGAAGTAGTCCAAACCTCTACTGCTCATTGTCTCTTATCCTACAGCCAATCAGATATGTCATGGCTGTGGCATAAAAGACTTTCCCACCTGAACCTCAAAACCATTTCCAAGTTATCCATCTCCAACCTTATCAAAGGTCTTCCCAAAATACCTTTCAAGAAGGACAAATTATGTAAATCTTGTCAATGTGGAAAACAAAAGAAGACATCCTTTTCTGCTAAACCAGACTGGACACATCCAAGCCTCTTGATCTCCTTCATATGGACTTATTTGGTCCCATTAGAACCAGATCTTTAGGTGGAAAGAGATACTCCCTTGTAGTTGTTGATGACTACACAAGATTCACTTGGATCATCCTTCTTGAATCTAAAAGTGATACTCTTCATAATCTCACTCAGCTGTTCAACAAAGTTCAGAACTTTAAAGGCTTGTCTATCAAAAAGATAAGATCTGATCATGGAACTGAATTTGAGAACACTGGAGTTAACACCTATTGTAATCAAATAGGGATTGATCACAACTTTTCAGCTCCAAGAACTCCTCAACGGAATGGAGTGGCAGAAAGAAAAAATAGGACAATTTATGAGGCAGCAAGGGCAATGCTGTCAGAACACAATCTTCCTAAGTACTTTTGGGGTGAAGCTGTGACTACTGCTATCTATGTGCAAAACAAAACTCTCATCAACAAGTATCATATGAAGACCCCATATGAGTTGTGGAATGGAAAGGTTCCAACCATATCCTACTTTCATGGATTTGGGAGCAAATTCTACATTCACAATAGTGGGAAGAACAACCTAGATAAGTTTGATTCCAAGAGTGATGAAGGAATATTTCTTGGTTACTCCAACACTAGCAAAGCCTACAGAGTTTACAACAAAAGAAGACTGGTTGTAGAAGAATCAATTCATGTTGACTTTGATGAAAACAATGATCAAAGCAACATTGACTTGTGTGATTTTGATGAAAGCATTAGAAACTCTGACAACCTTCCAGAACCTTCACCCACAACCAATAATCCCTCATCCCAAATGAGAGCAACATCATTCTTCCCTATGTCTTGCCCAAAGATATCTCAGACTGCCAACCAACTCTCAATAGCTTACCTACTCCCAACAGCTTTCCTCTTTCCAATAGCTTAGATGAAACTGTTAGCTGTCAAATACTTACTCCAATCCCTATTGTAAATGATAATAAACTTGTCATTTATCTACCCATTCAAAAGGAAACCATTCCTGATGGCATTCCTCATTATGAAATTTTCATGAGTGCCTTCATTTCTCAACTGAAACCCAAGAAAATCCATGAATCCCTTCAAGATGCAGACTGGATAGAGGCTATAGAAGAAGAACTTGAACAGTTTGAAAGGAATAAAGTATGGAAACTTGTTCCTAAACCCAGAAATCAAACTGTCATAGGCACCAGATGGGTATTTAGAAATAAAATGAGTGAAGATGGTACTGTAGTGAGAAACAAAGCAAGACTTGTAGCTTAGGGATACAGACAAGAAGAATGAATAGATTATGATGAAACTTTTGCTCCTATAGCAAGGCTTGAAGCCATAAGATTATTTCTAGCCTTTGTATCTTTTAAAAAGATGAAAGTATTCCAAATGGATGTCAAGAGTGTATTCCTGAATGGAGTACTTAATGAACAAGTGTTTGTTGCTCAACCTCCTAGATTTGAACACCCCAAATTCCCAGATCATGTATACAAGTTGGACAAAGCTTTGTATGGTCTAAAACAAGCACCTAGAGCTTGGTATGGCACTTTGTCTTATTTCCTTCTCAATAAAGGATTTACCAAGGGTCATATTGACAACACTCTGTTCATCAAAAAATATGGAGATGACACCATACTCATTCAGGTCTATATTGATGATATTATCTTTGGATCATCAAATGAAGACCTCTGCAAAGAATTTGGAGATCTTATGCAAAACCAGTTTGAAATGAGTATGATTGAAGAACTAACCTACTTCTTAGGTCTTCAAGTTAAACAAATGAAGGATGGAATCTTCATTAACCAAGCCAAATACAGAAGAGACATGATAAAGAAGTTTGACATGCAGAATGCTTCAACAGCTAAGACACCCCTGTCTACCACAACAAAACTTCATGCTGATACTAATGGTCAAAGTGTTGACCAAACACATTATAGAAGCTATATAGGATCCCTCCAATATGTTACTTCATCAAGACCTGATATCATGTTCAGTGTATGTCTTTGTGCAAGATTTCAAGCCAATTCTAAAGAATCTCACCTTGCTGCTGTTAAAAGGATTTTGAGATATCTAAAAGGAACCCCTGACTATGGCTTGTGGTATCCAAATGAATCACCATTTTCATTAATTGGCTTCACTGACTCAGATTATGCTGGATGTAATCTGGACAGAAAGTCAACAAGTGGAGGATGTCAATTCATTGGATCAAGAATTGTGTCTTGGCTAGTAAAAAGCAAACATCAGTTACAACCTCAACAGCTGAGGCTGAATATGTTGCAGCTGGTGTCTGCTGTTCACAAATTTTGTACTTAAAAAGTCAACTGCAAGACTTTGGTATGGATGTCACTAATATTCCCATATTTTGTGACAATTCAAGTACAATAGCTATGAATGAGAACCCTATTCAACACTCTAAAACTAAACATATTGAAGTTAGACACCACTTCATTAGAGATCATATTGAAAAAGGAAACATTAACTTAGCCAAAGTTGGTACTGAGGACAATGTCTCTGACATACTGACTAAAGCTATGGATGAAAAAAGGTTTGAACTTTTGAGAGCAATGTTAGGAATGATTAACTTGCCTAAGTAAAAGGGATAAAATGGAAACTCATTTCATAACTTTAAAAAGTATATGGTTAGCTGTTTACAGTGTCTCAACAGCTAACCTAAACAGAACTCTATTCAAGGACAACCATATGATGGCCTGTTTACATCATATGATTTGAAACTATTCCTTAACATCACTACCTCCTGTGGAACATGGTAGCCTACCCTCCCCAAAATGAAACAAAAAAAAAAACAAAAACAAAAGTACATAAGCTTCATCTGAACAGCTAACCAACAATCATAGCTGTTCAACCTACTTCCCTCTCACAAGACTTGTTTTCCACCAACTCCAGACCCCCTTTCATGCCTATCTTCTCCTCCATATGACCTAGAAGGTGTAGATTGACTTGTCCCCAAATATCTTTCCGACCATACTGGATGTCTTTCCATAACAGGATCAATGGAAGTGACTGAATGCTGCAAAGGGGGATCCATAGTTCTTGGCCACCACTGGTCCACAGCATCATAAGGAGGAAAATAATCCAAGGGACACAAAAAGCTAAAGGTTCCTAAAGTCTGCAAACTTTCAACAGCTATCATGGCCAGCTGAGACTCAGGACCCTCATCATTACTTTCCTGAACTTGAACAGGACTACAACACCTTAAATAATGCCTAAACAGCTGAGTGTGTGTCCTTGATGGAGATTGATGAACTCCCTGAAAATTATCTCATCCTCCCTCTAGCACCGTCATGCTAATGGATAGAGAATCCCTAGTTACTGGAGTATAAACCTTAGGTTTTTTAACCATGACAACCTGCTTAGCCCTAGCAGCTAAGTCACTCTCATGTTGCATAAGCTCCCTTAGTGTGAACTCTCTCACATTTTGTGTGTCTCCTACATCTCTCTTTCCTAAATCATTCTCATGAACCTTAAACCCCTCATTCTTCATTAACTCTCCAAGGGAATACACCCTTTGGACCTCTGACTGTGCAGTTTTGGCTCTGCTACTCTCACCCTTATCTACTCTCATTTCCTGACCAAACAACTTGATGCTAACTCTCTCCACATTCTCCTCAACTTGTTTACCTTTTCCTTTGTCCTGAACCTTATCACAGTGTGATAATCTCTCCCTCTCTGCATTAATTAATGCCTCTCTTTCATTTTCCCACTCTCTCTTTCTCTTTTATCTGTCTCTCAACTCTCCATATTTTAGAGGGTGACCAAAAGGGAGTTGGTCAACTTCCTCATGCAAAGAATAGTCACTCTGCACCACATATGACCTAAACTCTCTATCAAATTTATCCCTCTCAGTCTCCTCCCCTGTAGGAATTGTAAAAATCAATTTCTTTGCAGTATGTGCCATTTTCTTGGGACTAAATTTAGAGGAAAGTCTCCCCATTTTCAAGAGAATGAACTAAGTATGAATTCTACAGCTAAGATCAAAGAGAACAAACTTAGTGTGGTTATACAGCTAAGTGCATATTCCTTATATACACAAGGAATTTATGTTGGTCCATAATAGGGTATAACCATAGACTTAGCTGTTGGATAATATTTTGTGTCCAAAATATCAACTGATTTGACTACCAAATTTGTACTATTAGTACAAAGGTGTGGTAATACTGAGGAAGTGATGGTCAATATTAATTTAGAAGCGTGTTAGGTTATTTTAGCCCCTTACTTTCCATAAATAGCCGCCCTCCCTTTCTGGAAATAAATGGTTCAGCATTAAATTTCATTCTATTTACTGTTCACGCAAATAGTAACAGGGGATAACCGTTGAGTCATCTTAACGGTTACATTAAATAACCCCCACGTCGCCTCTCTCCCAAAATATAACCGTTGTCCCCACTTTCTAAACCACGATCGTTCCACTATTTCTACCCATTTAAAAACCCACAACAGTAATTCCCTTCCAAAATTCTCATTCACACGATTCCCCTGTTTCAAACCCTAACTCCCTGTTTTTCGCCCTTTCATCACAATTCAAATGGAGATCACTGATGATGCTTATGGGTATTATATTGAGCAAGATTTCTTTGTTAGTGAAACTGGAACCTATGTGAGAGACATTCTTGAAGCCAACACATTGATTCAAATGCTAACAGCTAAGCATCCAATCCTTGAAAATGCTTGCCTGGAAGTATACAGGAATGGAACTAGGTCCACAAATAGCTCCATCCAATGTCATTTCAACTCTGTCCAAATGACCATCTCTCCTGAAGATGTTCATACAACTTATGGTATTTCAAATGACCCTCACTTCATAACAAATGTTTGGAATAACCCACTGGACCCAACATTCTCTGTTCTTTACCAAAACTTCACCAATAAGACAGACATTGACTATGCCTCAGTCAGATTCAAACCAATTTGGAAGAAACACCTGTCAATCAACAACTCTGCCCTGAGTGATGTTGTGATCAAGGGAATGTGTGGGAAGCAAATCCTCTTTGATCAATTAAGTGCTGCAGAATGGAAGTAGCTCTTGGACTTATCAGAGGCAAAGTAAATTGGTGTGCAGTGATGCTTGAGAACTTCAATTTAGCACTCTCTCCATCTAAGGATAAGCCCTATGTCAAGTCTACCAAACCCAATCTCTTCAGATTTATGAGTGGAATCCTGTACAAGAAATTTACTGCCCTAAAAATTCCCATCAATACCAAATGGCTGGAACATGTCCCTCTCAGTACCTCAAAGAATTTTGATAAGAAGACTGTACCTCTCAAAGGTACCAAAGATGTAGCATCCAAGAGGTCCTCAAAGAGAGAAACAAAGAAGGTCCCAACAGCCAAGCCAGCTCAGACCAAGAAGGTCCCAACAGCTAAGCATGCACCTGAGGAAGCTCCTGTAACAAGAATAGCCACTAGAGGAACAGCCAAGACCACTTCAAGAAGGAAATCTATTGCTGTGAAAGGAATAGGCAAGAAGAAGATTGACGAACCACCCTCATCCTCCTCCTCCTCTACATCAAGTGAATCCACAAAATCCACCTCCCAAACACCCTACCTGTAGATAGTCATAAACAAACCACTGTCAGTGGAGAAAGGGTTAGGCCTGCTGATAGCAATGTCACCCAAATCTATGTTGATGATGAAGCAACAGTAAGTGAAGGAGAGCCTGAAGTTCAAAAGTCAAGCGGTTCTAGTGGTATAATGGAGATTGATGAAGAAGAATTTGATGTCCAGCTATCTCTACAACAACAAATTTAAGAGATCAGAATAGCCAAGCATGGTACAGGACCTCCTGAGCAAATTGAACCAACAGCTGAGCAGGATGTGCCACCAGCTAAGCAAGTGACTCCAACAGCTGAGTCCCAACACCATTCCACTGGCAAGGTAACAACTTCATCTTCCTCTGCTGCTCAATTCATAGTGAATAGAAGAACTGTAAGATCTCCCTCCTCTTCCCTTAAAAGGCATAGACAAGCATCCCCTCCCTCTACCAATCTGACCTCTAGTTCAGATCATGTTTTTGCCATAGAAGGCATCCTTCACCTTCAATCTCATACATCTCCAACTCTCTCACCTGTTGAAACCAATAGGGGAACTCTCCTAGTTTAGAGAGCCCTGCTAAGTCAAGGGGGAACTCTCCAGTTCATGAAACTACCCCAACAGCCGAGACCCAATCTCTATCTGTACCTCCCCCTTCATCAAAACGTTTTTCTTCTCTCCCTCCTAGATCTCCTGCTCACTCTACTGTCCTTCTAATTCTCAACCCAAATCTCATTGAGGTTATCAAGGACAAGACTGTTTCCAATCTATCTGAGGAAGAAAGAACATCCTTATTTGAGCAGATATCTGCCAAATTTTCTTTAGTGGAGGCTCTCAAGGCTTTTGATTTTATGAGAATTAGAAAAGCTAGGCAATCCCAAGGTCAAGGTGGATCTTCTACTACCCACCCTGCCTCAACAGCTACCCCCCCCCTTCTAAATCTACTCCTCAATCCCAAATTGATCAAGATACTTCCATGCCTACCCCTAGCTTCTGGGCCCTTGACTGTGACATTGATTTTTCTATCCCAACTGTTTAAGAAGCCCATAAAAAGATTGGATCAATTCCTATCCTCCCACATCTTCTTAATCCTCATAATCTTTCCAACCCCTGGGAGATGACAAGGACCCACATGAGCATTCATGCTATAAATATTGGGGGTCAACTCTTCTATGCTTATGAAGAGTGGAAGAAGTTTAGGATCACTACTCAATATTGTTTCCTTTTCTCTGCTCCAAAACTACCCAATCCTATCACTCTTTCAAATCTTCCAGAGTGGGAATTTGTCTTCTGCCATCTCATTTCAAAGAATTTTCAAGAATGCCTCTACACCCCTTCCTCCCTTGTGTATGATCTTTGCATTCAATATGCTCAGTCCATCTTTTGGACTCTTCTATCCAAAAAGAGCTGCATAATTAGGATCATTGTCAAAAATCTCTTCCCAATCTCTACTGTTTATCCTCAACACCCTCCTCCTCCTCCTCCTGTCTTCCATAAGAAATCTAGATCAACTCTTGCCAATCTCCCTCCTAATTTTGATCCTTTCACGTTCACCCCTCCTTATTACCTCACCTATACTGACTTTAACCAATTCTCAGCCACCCTCATCAAACAACTCAAATCCTCCCTGCTTAGAAAGCTTGATGATATATCTGAGTTTATTGTTCAAAGAGGAGACAACCCTACACCCACATCTCCTGAACAGCCAACCCAAACAGCTTTCCCTCCTCCTCCTCCCAGCAACCAATCCATTCCTCCAAGACCTTCACATACATCTATCTTCTCTTACTTCCAAGCTCCTCCTGCTGGTCAGCCTTTCAAGGTCACCAAGAAGAGACCTGCCTCATTATACAAGGACTACACCATGGGGGTTTCACCATCTGATGAGACCACGACCCCTCAACAGCTACAAGCTTGGATTGGCAAAAGGCTTCTGCATAACCAACCAGCTCTTACCAAAAATCAGTTGATAGCCAGACAAGACCAAAATTTTCAGTACAACTACATGATGGGTCTTGACTGGAACAATGAATGGTTCTACAGATAGAATGAATCAGTGAGAAGAGCTGCACTTATTCAAGAACTAAAAGCAGTGGAGAGAAGTCAGAATGCCTAATATAGGTTAAAATAATTTGGTTTGTTTTCTTTGTTTTGAATAGCTGTTCAGAACAACCTTTTTTTTTAATTATTTCCTTTAGTACATTTTAGTCTGTATTAACAGTTTGTTTGCCAAGAAATTTTATCAAGAAGAATTTCTCTTCATTGGTATTTCTATTTCCTTAGCATTTATGTTTGCAGGTACATAGTCAAAACCTTTATTTATTTACCAAAAATGGGGAAATTGTTAGTACCTCACTATGTTTAACTCACAATTAATCATAGTAAATATGTTTTGATAAATAAATAATCAAACCCAATTGATTATATGATGTATACAAAAGACCTGAGCACAAGCAGCCCAAAACAAAGCTCAACAGCTAAGCTGTCCTGGTTCCTTTCAAGCCAACAGTCAAGTCATTACATGATCTACTTATCATCTATACATCTAAAAAACTGAAGAACTACCTATTACAGACTCCCTCTACCTCAAATGAATTATCAAGATGCTAAATACAAACAAGCTTCAACAGCTAATGGCTTACAAGCCGAATAGCTAAGCTCCCCTGCTTCTACAGCTTAGACTGGTCTTCATCAACAGCTGACTCCACGTCATCAGATCCTTGAACAATGATTATTCCAATATTACCAATCATTGGAATAACTCATATTGAAGCTTGATCAAGTGTGAATACACCTTCCCCTTCCTTGACAACCTGCATACAGTGGAATAATAAACATTCAGTCAATGTCAAAGACAAACCATTACTCCTCTGTACCTTTGTTCCCCAAACGGATACTTGTCCCCCAACGGCTATATGCCAACCCATATATAAAGGAGCATACTGGCATGTTGTCAAGTTAACTCTTCAACCCTTTTTACAACCTTACACCATTTGAAAAACCGTTGTAGCCTTACTGCATTCACACTTTGCAGTCTTGAATATTTGCATAGACCCCTGCAAATATTGTGCCATCTTGCACCCAGTTACAACCCACATCCAGCCAGCTAACAGCCAAGCTATTTTCATTTGTAAACACACTTGTGATTATTTTCTTTTTCTTTTTCTTTTTCTCGCTTTGAAAGAAGCAACCTTAATTGAAGTTTCAATTAAGTAGAGGGGGTTCAAAGGAACTTGCCTTATCAATTCTTGTAACTCTTATTGAAGAGAATATTATAGTGATTGATCTCATTGTTCCAACAGTGGGGGTGGATGTAGAGAAGGGTTTTGCCTCTGAACCACTTTAAAAATAATGTGTACACTCTTATCCATACACTTACACACACACTACACTTTGTCCTTTTATTTCTTTATTCATTTATATTCCGCTGCACATTTTATTTATTTATTATTTCTCAACAGCTAACCTCAAACTGTTAGCTATCCAAGTTTTAATCCATCTGTTCATTTAGTTAAATATGGCCTTTTACAAAGTCAAACTAAGAACCTCAAACAGGGACGGAGGGAGTAACTGGGTTAGAGTCACCGTACGACAACCTCAAAGACAAGGTGCTGTGTTAACCATAAAAAAGGATATGACGCTATCTTTTTAGGATATATCAAAAGCTATGGAGTGTGATATTTTTGGCCCACACTGATAAAAATTACAGGATCCTTTCACCCAACATTAAAAATTCATCTTTATTTGTTTTAAAATTATAATTTCTTTTGACTTTTCAAACATTTTGATTAGTTTTGAAAATTATTGAATTTGAAGCCGTCACTCCTGACAATAAGACTAACTCTTTGGGACAAACAAAAAGTGATTTTTGACTATCATTTTAGGACCGAAGAAGAATTTTATTATTTACTAGTATTAACGTGTATGTATACATACACACTAATTGACTTGAATGGGAGTACTTCATAAATATTCTTGTTTTACGCTTTCTAAACATTTTGCTTTGCAAATATAAAGAGACTAGTAAAACAATTTGGTAAAAAGTATTTGAAAACAAGTTTACTTTTAACAGAAAACATTATGTTGAGACAATTTTATTTTACAAAATAAAGATTCATAAAGAACAGAAAGAGTGCATAGGGTTTGAAGAGTGTTTGAAGGGTAATATCACTTCGATAGAAAGACTGATTGAAACCGGTCTGAATATGAATGCATAAGGAGGACAAGGATGAAGGAAATAGGTTTAGATTGAAAAGATTCATATTATCTTAGTAGTATTATTTATAGGTGCATAAGTGCATTCAAGTAAAATTTATGTATCACCAAGATTGCACAACCAGATTGTTCATTTGCGGGGGCTTGTTAGAGATATACGACAAATCCTACTCAATCAATCTTGAATTATACTCTCTTCGTCCCAAAATGATCTTCACAAATTTTTCGACGTTACTACGAAGGAACTTTAAGTAATAATTTTAGGTTGATTTAATTATCATCTAAAAACTTATTATTGATACTATTGTTGATGGCAAATTTTAGATTTTCATTAGAATAATAAATCAACCTAAAATTATTGTTCAAAGTTTCTTCGTATTAACATAGTGTGAAAATCATTTTGAGACGGAGGGAGTATGTATCATTATTCTAGTTTCTTTATTTTTATTATTATGTTTTCTTATTGTACCAGAATTCATTTACATTTTGTAATTTTTTAATTATTACTGGCTTCTATGTTGTACAAATATTCATACAATTTAATGATAAAAAACCATGATGGCATTTGAATCCCAATTCTATGAAATTGTAATATTGAGTCACATAAAATAATAGTGGATACATCCCCTCTTGTACCATACTCCCTCCGTCCTTCTTTAACTTACAAATTTTGGGTTGGGCACATTATTTAATGAAAAAGTGAAAAAGTTGATGTGTTGTGAGTGTAGATAGTTGAGTGGGAGAGAGAAAGTGGGGTAGAGAATAGTAAGTAGATAGTTGTTGTGAGTATGACATGTGGGTCCCATTATTTTAAAATTATTAAAACATTTCCTTTTAAGGACTTTGTAAATTAAAGTGGGACAACTAAAATGACAAATTTTGTAGATTAAAGAGGGATGGGGGGAGTATTTTGTTATTTTATGTCAAAATAAATTTTCAAATAGTTTCATAAGCTTTTATATAAAAAAATATTTATTTTTGCTTCAAATATACGTTTCAAAACAAATATTCATCTTTTTTAATAAAAAAAAAAAAAGAAACATTATTTTAAAATGGACGTAATATTAATATGGTAAGCAATATACAATCATTACAAGCCAATAAACACCAAGATGCTAAGGAAATTATTTTAAAGATAAGTACATCTATACTAAATAAAAATAAAATAGAATATCCAAACTTATTGAAGTATATTTGGAAAGCATGCAACATAGATCTAGAACTGAGAGCAATCTTGTGGTGCAAAAGAGACCAATTCATTTGCGAGGTCGTACTCCACATGAAAGTTGATCTGAGCCACATTCCCAAATATTACTGGATTATCAATTGCCGGAACAATAGCCATGCAAACAAGATTACTATCTAACTGCACAAACAAATTCTCTGTCTTCAAAGTAACATCAGCTCCAGTAAAATGAAACACAATCTCCGTATCTACCATCTTATCATAACATAATCACCATTTGGGGCCTTGTACAGGGGTCAAGCCGACTGCCTGTCTCACTGCAATATCTAACTCATCATAAAAATCTTGATTTAAAAGCGTTAGGGTTGAACCCGAGTCAATTATGATATTCCCTTGATCAAGAATCGGTTCACTATTCGCGATTTTGGCTCCATTGATGCTTATACCTTCAAGGTTAAGATAGTAAAACAAGCTTTCGAAACCTCCTCGTGATAGAAGGGGAGTTGAAACAAGTCCAGTTCCTGAGGTTTTTCCAAACCTCAACTTACTTTTAGTATCTCCTTCTATTGGTACTAAACAGTACGAGAAGGTTTGTTGAATTTCGTCCCCTAGACGGGTTATTAAGGAAAGTGGTCCGCGTCCAAGGCCGACAAGCCCACTGGTGGCACGAGTAAATTTCCCACTATTTTGGCTCCCGCACCCGAATATTGAGCTAGGAAATGAAGGGGTTTGTCCATCCGTTGATTCAAATGTGAAGGTTTCCGTGGCTAGGTTTCCTTGGGTCATGCCACTTCCGTAGCTGTAAAAATACAAACATTCGTTGCTTGTGCCGCACGCGTATTGTCCATCTGGTAAAGCTTGGCACTGGCTCGTGTCACAGTCGAGACTTCTATAACTTGATGATGCTGCAGGATTAAAGAGAGCCGCGTTTTGTGGGTAACATTGTATGCAATTACACTGAGTCCATACAAGATCACTACCCGTATCTGCAATCGCATAACTTTCAACGGGAGGGGTTCCTATTGAAATTTTCATGAGGTACGCTCCACCATCATGTATAATTGAGGACTCGATTTTCTCTTCATTAATGGTTGATTGAGAAAAACGTTTGGCACGAGAACGTGATTGAATAGCATTCTCTCTATGCATCTCACCTGAGGTCGCAGACTTATTGTAAAAGGGCGAATATTTGGAGTTACGGTGAATAAGATCAATGGTGAAACTATTGATCTTGGCATTGACAATAGTGGAGTGGATAAATAGGGAAGAGATGGCAAGAATCAAGAGAAAAGAAAGAAAAATTTCCATGGAAGATTAATAGAAGGTGTTATTTTGTAGGGGAGAAATTGGAGGGATGCATTCTAAGTTGTCTAGAGGAACAACTATTTATACAAATACTTTTCCTTTTATTATGGTAAACATTATGAATAATTGTAAACCTTAAATATTTAGTACTCCCTCCGTTCCGGACTAAAGTTCTTAATTTAGTTTGACTTTACACGGAGATTAAGAAAAAAATAAATGTTGTGAGTATGAAAAGTAAGTAAGAGAAAGTAGGAGAAATAAAGTGGGTAGAGAGTTTTTGTTGTGAGAATGACAAGTTGGTCCCATGGTTCATTTTAGGTAATAAAGCAACTAAGAACCTTAGTCTGGGACAAATCAAAAAGGAAAGTAAGAACCTTAGTCTGGGACGGAATGAGACTGAGGGAGTACCAAGGAAAAGGTTGATAAGAAGTGTTACATTTGAAGAAAAAATGTGTTACATTTCGTTATAAGAAGTGTTACTTTTGCTGTGAGGAAAAAAAAATTGGGATTGCAAAAAAAAAAAAAATGGCGGCTCGGCTCCTGGCGCCGTCGCACGCCGTGCGGCGGCCGCACAGGAGAGTCGCTCATAAATAAATAAATAAATAAATACTCTCTCTGTCCCGCTTTAAGATTCTTACTTTCCTTTTTAGTCTGTCCCAATTTAAGGTTCTTACTTTGCTTTATTACCTAAAATGGAAAGTGGACCCACTTGTCATTCTCACAACAAAAATTCACTACCCACTTTCTCTCTCTCACTTTACTTTTCATACTCACAACATTTATTTTTTCTTAATCTCCGTGCAAAGTCAAACTAAGAACTTTAAATTGCGACGGAGGGAGTAAATAAATAAATAAATGTACTATGTTATTACTCCCTCCGTCCCGGTTTAAGGTTTTTAGTTTGACTATGCACGCTTATTAAGAAACCAAGACAAAACAATAGAAATGAGTCAACCAAAAGTAGAGAGCGAATGATATAATTGTCCAAAACACTATTCATAAAGCAAGTGGGTGAAAGTAAGTTAGGTAAGTAGTGGTTTTTTATAATTGAAAGAACTTTTTGAGGGTAAGATTCAACAAAGCACTATTCATTCATTTCCATTTACCGAATAAAGTAACTAAGAACCTTAAACTGGGACAGACCAAAAAAGAAAGTAAGAACCTTAAACTGGGACTGAGGGAGTATTTTTTATGACAACTTTCTTAGAATATTTTTTCCAAGCCTTAACTCAAAGATGTTTGTCCTTCCAATTTTGATTTGGAATGTGGTTTGTTTGTAAACTTTTACTAAACTTACTTTTAGTACTTTTTTCTTTTCTTGAGCATCCATGTTATTGGTTCATGCACTTCAAAATACTAATTAATTACCGGTCACAAGAATCGAACTGTCACCAGCTCACTACTTTCTAATTTTCTGTCTCGGTCGATCTGTCACAGGCTCCGTCCGTCTCTCTTTAGGGTTTCCTCCCGAGTTTTTAAAAGAGAAAAAGGAAAGGAGGGGGAGGGAAGGGAGAGAATTTAAAATCTTTTTAATGCGCTCCCGAGTTAAGAAGAAAAGGGAAGGAAACATTCAACTTTCTTTCCGTATGCTCTTGAGTTTGGGAGGAAATGAGAGGAATTTAAAAAAATTAGACTAGTTTTACATTTTTTTCCTTCATTTCCTCCTACTTCCTCTCACTTTTGGAATGATTTAAAAGGAGGGAAAATCTTCCAAATTTTCTTTTCTTTTCTCTCGACTTCCCTCTTTTAAAAACTCAGGAGCACTTACTGTAAAGAAAATATTTTAGATTTCCCCCATTTTCCTTTCTTTTCTCTCCTTTTTAAGACTTGGGAGAAGACCCTTAATTTACAAAAATTAGCTTTATCATAAAAATAAAAAAATAAAAAATTGAAAAACATGATGTGTTGTGAGTGTAGATAGTTGGGTAAAAGGGAGAGAGAGAGAGTGGAGTAGAGAATAATAAATGGGCAACAGTTGTAAGTATGACAAGTATTATTCAAACTTTTGAATTTTGTAGATTAAAGTAAAATAACCAAAATAGTAATATTGGTAGATTAAAGGGGGACGGTGGGAGTATACAATATGATAGATCAAATTTGGCTGGAGAAAACACTTGGTAGGCACTTATTATAGTGTCAATTTCCTTATGGTGGAAAAGACTTGGTAACGACTTATTATATTGAAGACTTGCATAAAAGTTCAAAATATACAAGACTTGGGCAAGGACTTGTGAGGAGACTTACTATAATGCCAACATCTCATTTTAGATGTTAACATCAACATAGAAAAACTTGGCACTGCTTTTGTCTTTTACCAATATTATTTTTCAATGTTTTTATTGATCATACGAAATTATGTGATTATAATTTTATGGAGATAAAATGTTGTTGTAAACTAGATATAGACCTTTAGATGATACTCTTATGCAGGATCGTGACATGAGGTTGCAATTTGACTGCGATTTTTTATTTTGCTTGATCAACGACCAGCATGGCTAGAGTGGTCGGTGGGCCCCACAATTGTTCAATAACCACAACCTTCTATATCACAAAGTTAGAGCAGGGCCTGCCGTGGCCAAAGCGACCAAGGTCATCGCGTCGAGCCCCCCCTAAATGTTAACGATTTTTAGGCTCCATTTCTCTAACGGCAATGCGAGTACTATTAATAGGCCCCAATATTAATCTCATATGTTAACCCAATCAACGACATTTATACAAATAGCAATATTTCTTTTGACGATATCCTAGTGAGGATATATAAAAAGAGATCAAACCCTAGACTTCATAGATAGACTTTGAAGTTTGGCTTTTACCATTGAATCAATCCTTCGGTAACACATATCAATACCATTATTAACTCACTAACCATATTGCACATCCATATGCTAAAAGATATTTTCAATTTCGTTAAACAACAGAGTTAGTTTTTTTTTTCCCTAGGCACTTTTACCTTTAAAAATTCTAAAATGATAGAGAAGTACTGCCTCTGTCCCTAAATGAGTGTCCATATTTTATTTTAAATGATATAACTTTTTGTACAATTTGGTGGCAAAATTCATCTATAATCATGTAATTTTCTTTACAAACATTTAGTTTTTGCAAGTATAAAGAGACCGGTGAAAAAAATTTCAAAAAAAAAACATTTAAGGACAAAGTTATGATCAAAATGGACACTATTTTGGGACAAAAAATTTCTGAAATTGGACACTCATTTAGGGACAGAAGGAGTAGCATCTTTGAGACATTCTTTAGTTTGTAAACCTATTTTTCAATCTGAAGTTGGAGTATATACAATCAGTCTTATCAGGAAAAAAAATGCCTGATTCAAAATTTCTGGATTTCTAACTGCAACAACGAGATCAGATCCAACGCTCCAACAATGTGAAAATCACGCAACGATTGTAAAAATTTTGGTACACAATGTAAAATGTTTCACTACCAATATATATATATATATAATATATATATATATATATATATATATATATATATATATAACGTTTTGTACAACGTAGAGGTAAGACGGGAGCTAACATTTGATTATTATTATTTTTTTTTATTTTTTTTTGCGTTGTGTAGTGAACGTTTTACATTGTGTAGAAAACGTTTTATAAAACATTGTGTCGTTTTCACATCGTTAGAGAATTGGACATAATTCCAATGTAGCAGTTCCAGACCTAAACTTTCCTTATGTTCATCACTCATCTATCTTTAATGGAACTCGTTATTTTATTTACTCTCAAAGCCCCATACTTTCAATTTGATGCTGAATCGTTTACTTAAATTGGTTATGATTGAAGACTTTTTGATTTATGATCGTGTTTCTAAATATGCAATAAAAACGATTTTAACGATAAATGTTCATATTCTTAAAAGTGTATAAAGAAATTATGGCTAGTGAAGTAAATGTTCATATTCTTAAAAAAAAATCAATAGTCAAATGCGGAGATCATTTTAGGACGGAAGGATTGTGTAAAGATTTTGTGATTTTTTTGTACCCCTAGTATTATTCGTAAACAAATCATGGTTAGTGAAGTAAATGTTCATATTCTTTAAAAAATTGAATAGTCAAATGCGAAGATCATTTTAGGACGGAAGGATTGTGTAAAGAAATTGTTTTATAAAATAAATGCTTAATTTTATACTCCCTCCGTCCCTCTTTAACTTGCAAATTTTGAGTTGCGCACATTATTTAAGGAGAAAGTGAAAAAGTTGAAGTGTTGTGAGTGTAGATAGTTGAGTGGGAGAGAGAAAATGAGGTAGAGAATAGTAAGTTGATAGTTGTTGTGAGTATGACAAGTGAGTCTCATTATTTTAAAAGTATTAAAACATTTCCATTTTGAAACTTTATAAATTGAAGTGGGACAATAAAATTAAATTTTGTAGATTAAAAAAAAACTGAGGAAATACAATAAAGGCACGGTCGAAGGAATAGTCATGGACTCCAAAATTCACATGACCAGCTCTAGGCTCCACGTAGGAGATACAACCAAATCACAGGTGCATGATCCAGCGGTTCAAATCCACATATTCATTTTACGTCTTTTCTGTATCAACTTTTTTCTTTATTGTTATTTATATATACTCCCTCCGACCCAAAATGATATTTATGTTTGACTATTCAAAATTTTTATGGATATGAAGACTTGCTTCACTAGACATGTTGTATTTATCCACATTTAAGCTTCAATTGTAGAAATGAGAAGAACTTTTTGAGACAATAAAACCCAAGCCTTCATTGGCCGAGTGGTATGGGCTGGGATTTCCTTCGGGAGGTCCCAAGTTCGATTCCCCTTCCCCCCTTCCCCAATAATTTAGTGGCCTCCACTTTGTTGGAGGTCCCAGGTTCGCCTCCCTACGGGGAGTTTGTGGAGAACTTGTGTTATCAGCTCAGCCCAGAGAGGGTGCCCCTTATGCAGGGGAGTTTGTGCCAACTGGTGATCATTCAGATAGGTGCGAGGACGTCTATGGCAAGGAGGCTACATCAAGCAAACCACCAGAAGGCGCATGAACGTCTACGAGAAGATTTATAGAGCGGCAAGTATCACTATGATAGATTCCAATATAAGAATTTGTAATAGATAGGGCAATAGATCTGTAATAGACTTGATAGGAGTTTGTAACACGATGGCAATTGCCTTAAATGATCTGATACAAACTTTCAAAAAAACTCCTTCAAAAAATGTCATTTTCAAGAGCAAAATTGTAATCTCCATCTAAAAAGGGCAAATATGTCATTATCTTTACTTTGGTATAATTAGGCAACTTTGCATGTAATTATATGATACATTTTACTTTCTTCATGTAGTGAAAACACTACAAGAAAACAGGCAGATACCGACGGATTATTCCGTCGGTAATCATCCAAAATCCGTCACTAAATTGATTTAGCGACGGATTTTCAACGTTTAATTTCCGATGTTAAAACGTGCGTCGGTAAAATCTTTCGACGGATTACCGACGGATTTTAAATTTCCTTACCAAGGGATTATTCTGTCGCCATTGTTTAATAATCCGTCGGCAAAATCGAAAAATAATCGACCAATCCAAAGACTAAGCCAACGGATTAGCGACGAAGTTTTCGTCTTTATTTAAATTGTCGTTTTATTTTTAAACCATTTTAGCGATGTATTATCGACGGAATTTACGGTCGCTACTATTTATGCATCTCTATTTATTATTATTTTTATTTAATATTACTGATGGATTATTTTCATCGCTAAATTTGTACATTATTTAAAAAAAATAGCATATATATATATTTAAAAATATATTTTAAATATATTTTAAAATATACACATATGCTGAATATTTTTATTAAAAAAATTATGATGTCAATAAATTTAAGTCATTTCATTAATTTCTCTTATTTTAAAATTAGTCCTTAATATATCAAAGATTTTCAAATCAGTCCTCAATATTTCAAAAATATTACAATAGTTACACTATGCTCCCTCAACTTCTCTAATGCTCATCTCATCCTTACATAAAAGTTCTCTTTTCAACTTTGATCCCTCAACTTCAAAAAATTCAGTTAAAATCCATTCTTTCCTCCCACTATTGCCTCCGCCATATCTTGAAAGCCCGCCAAACACCACCACCACTGCCCACAACTAGATCTGAAATAAAACACAAAACACACCAAAATCAAATATATATATTTTTTTTAAAAAATAATCAATAAACTTATACTGATCTGAAAAAAAAAACTAACTGTTTTTTTTTTTAAAAAAAAAAAACCCTAATCAATAAACTTCCTTATTTACAGATCTGAAGAAAAAAACTAAAATTAAAAATAAACTTAACAGATCTGAAAAAAACACTCTGATCGTTTTTTTTTAAAAAAAACTAATTGTTTTTTTTTAAAAAAAAAACTAATTGTTTTTTTTAAAAAAAGTAATCAATAAACTAATTGTTTTTTTTAAAAAAAAACTAATCAATAAACATCCTTATTTACAGATCTGAAGAAAAAAACTAAAATTAAAAATAAACTTAATAGATCTGGAAAAAAAAATACTCTGATCGTTTTTTTTTAAAAAAAAAACTAATTGTTTTTTTTAAAAAAAAACTAAATGTTTTTTCTTTAAAAAAAACCTAATCAATAAACTTAACAGATTTGAGAAAAAAAATTCCCACCACTTCCCACAACTTCTCTAATTAACATTTAACAGATCTGAAAAAAAATTAAAATTAAAAATAAAGTAAAGAGGAGAGAGAGAGAGAGAGAGACGGTGAGAAAAAGAGAAAGAAAGAGAGACCTATTGAGAGAGAATCACCTGAATTTAAGCTTGGGGTGGTGGTGGTGAGGGTGGGGAGAGGAAAGAAATGGAGAAGGGCGGGAGGAGTAGTGGCGGGTTGGGTAGGGGAGGGGTGGGGGCGGGAGGTGAGAGAGAAGAGAAATGGAGAAGGGTTTTGTTAGGGCTTTTTTTTACCATGGAGATGAGAGAAGGAGAAGTGGAGAAGAGAGAGAGGGAGTAAATGATATGAAATGGGGAATGGGTAAGGGAGGGGCGGCTGGTAGTTTAGGTTAGGATTTTTTTTTTATCCAAGTGAAATGTGTAGTTAAATGTAGGCAATTGGATTCAATTTAAAGGTTATTTTTTAGATGGCTAAGATGGTGATCCATGTGAGAGAGAGAGAGAGAGAGAGAGAGAGAGAGAGAGAGAGAGAGAGAGAGAGTAGATGAAATGAATGGGGGAGGGGAGGGGGCGGCTGCATTTTTGGTTAGTTTTTTTTTAAAAAAAAAATTAAGGTTAGGGTTAGAAAATTAGGTTAAATAAAGTGGAGAAATATTTTTTGACCATTGATTTCAATTGAAATGGAGGGATGAGATTGTTATCCAAGTGAAATGTGTAGTTAAAATTTAGGCCATTAGATTCAATTTAAATGTTACTGTATAGATGGCTAAGATGGTGATCCATGTGTAACCTTAAAATTTAATTAAATAAGTGTCATTTATAAGAATAATAGTAATAAATATTAATATTTTTATATACATGGAAAAATATTAACATTCAAAAATAGTCCAGTAGTAAAAAAATTCAAAAACAAATATTTCTGTTAAAAAAATAAAAAATTAAAAGGTATTAGCTGTCCCTCATTTCTTTAATTTTTTAAAACTTTTTTGGATAAAGAAAACTATTTGAGATGTTGGTTAGAAGTGAAATTAAAAAAAAAAGGTTACATAAAAAAATTAAGAATATTTTAAGAAAAAAAACTTTTTTACTAAAAAAAAAGTCTAAAAGATTTAACTCATTTCGAAAAAATAAATAAATACAAAATGCTTATGGTGAAGGATATTGTCAATCCCTTTTTTTCTTTATTATAGAATCATTTTTTAGTTAATTCCTAACTTTTTTATATTAGTTTATGAAAAATAATTTCTTACTAAAAAAATTCTAAAATATTTATCTATATTCAAAAAAAAATAAAAAATACTTGTAGTGAAGGATATTGTCCATCCCATTTTTTTTTCTTTATTATACAATTATTTGTTTAGTTAATTTCTAACTTTTTTTATATTAGTTTTTGAAAAAAAACATTTTTACTAAAAAAAGTCTAAAATATTTAACTTTATTTCAAAAAAATGCTTATAGTGAAGGATATTGTCCGTCCCTTTTTTTCTTTATTATACAATCATTTGTTTAGTGAATTTCTAACTTTTTTATATTAGTTTTTTGAAAAAAAAAATTCTTATTAAAAAAATTCTAAAATATTTATCTATATTAAAAAAAAAAACTTGTAGTGAAAGATATTGTCCGTCCCTTTTTTCCTTTATTATACAATCATTTGTTTAATTTATTTTCTAACTTTTTTTATATTAGTTTTTGAAAAAAACATTTTTGCTAAAAAAGTTCTAAAACATTTATCTATATTAAAAAAAAAAAAAAACTCATAGTGAAGGATATTGTCCGTCCCTCATTTCTTAATTATACTATCATTAAAAATATGTAATTTATTTACCGATGGATTGTAACCGTCGGTAAAAATATGGTATTTATGTGCCGACGGATTTTATCCCTTGGTAAACTCTATTCATCGCTATTCCGTCGCTACTTAAAATATAGATTTATTAAAAAAAATTAAATGCATATAGCAACGACTTAGATCCGTCGCTTTTTAAAATAATTAAAAAATTAAAGTCATTTATTCCGTCACAAATCCGTCGGTAATGAAAGGCGCAAAATTTTGGCACCACATTAGTGACGGATTAGAGAGGGAATGTTCTCCCTCGGTATTTTCGTCACTAAAATCGTCATTCTCGTCCTAGTTTCGGATTTTGTTTCCCACTCTAGGTCGTTGCTATTCCGTCGGTAATTCGTTTCAATTAGTGACAGATTATAGTCCGTCGGTAAATTCCGTCGGTTTATGCCCTTTTTCTTGTAGTGAAATTCGAAGTTTGATCAATATTTGAGTGCGTGCATGGAAACGGTTGTTATGTTTGACTCCAGACCAACCACTGAACGCACCGCATATCAAATTCAACGCCGGAGCGAGACGAACAAAAGCCATTATCTTTAATTTGGTATAATTAGTCAACTTAATTTGCAAATAAGTTGATTTTTATATGGTACTTTTTAGTTTTTCAATTTAATGAAAAATTAACACATCTATATTTATATTAAAGCAAAATTGTCAACTTTCCCTAAAAAATGTCACTTTTAAGAGCAAATTTGTAATCTCTATCAAGAAGGGGCAAATGTGTCATTATCTTTGATTTGGTATAATTAATCAACTTTACAAGTAAACTGATTTTTATATGATACATTTTACTTTTTTTAATTTAGTGAAAATATATACATCTATATATATATATATATATATACAGTCCGGTTCAGGCCCGTCTCAATAATAACAGAGACCCTGAGCTAAGCATGAAAGTAGGGCCCTTAGTGTTTATAAAATTTATAGAAATGATGCTACAATGTTGAAGTAATAAATAAATAATTCATTAAAATAAAAATATATTATCAAAAGAAATTAAACTTTTTAGTTAAGGTTTGAAAAAATAGATTAACCTCCTAAACTTAAAAAAGTGGGAAGAAAGCTCAAAAACTTACTCATTCCGTCCCACCTCACTTGAGACCTAAGAGGTGGGCACAATAACTAAGGAAAAGGAATAAAATAAAGAAAATATGTGGTAGAAAATGAAGTGAGAGAATGAGTGAGGTTAATAGTATGTTGGTTGAATGAATTGTGCGGTGGAAAATGAAGAGAGAGAATGAGTGGGTGGGGGTAGATTGAATATAAAATTATAAAAAGATTACCATTTTGGTAAGTCTCAAGTGAAGTGATACGGAGGGAGTATAATATAAGAAAAGCCCCTAAAGTCCACAAAATGAAAATGAAAATGAAAATGAAAAGAGAAAGGAGAGAAATTAAAAAAGTGGGAGGAAACAAAATAAATATAAAATGAAAAAAAGTGTGAAATAAATGTAACCTTTTCCATTTCAATTGGTTATAACGATTTTTTTTTATCGTAGTGGTCTTAAAAATGCAAATTTTGGATATTGGAGAAGGGGAAAGTTGTGAAAATCTGGATAATGGTGTAAATGTAGAATTAGATTCTGACAAAGATAATTATACGCATACTCCAGAAGTATCAGATGAGTTAAGACCAAAATAGGACAACAGTTTGAGATGATAGAAGATGTTTTTTTTTTTTTTTACTTAAATCATAATTGAACTCAATACATAATCATTACTAGAAGCGCCTAGGAGACAAATCCTAAGGAGAGAAAATCTTCTCTCTAACTTTACTTATGCTAAAGAGGCGGGGTTTAGTGTACGTGCTTGGACTACTAGTAAAGAGGCGGGGAGTGGCGAGATTAAAAGGAAGGAGTATGTTTGTTATAAAAAAGGAAAACCTTCAACAATAGTTGAAGTTGGAAAAGTAAGACGTCGGGGAAGTATTGGTGAAAATTGTAAAGCCAAAATTGCAGTTGTAAGGTCACACACTAATAAATACGTTGTTACTATTTTTAATGAGAGTCATAATCACCTGTTATCGACAACACGTAAGGTTCACCTTTTAAGGTCACACCGTAGTGTTTCAGCTGCGACAAAATCTTTAACTAAACAGTTGTCTATGGTTAATATACCCCAACATCAGCAATACAGTGTTCTTGGAGTGCAATATGGTGGGTTAGAAAATATTGGGTGCACACAGAGAGATTTGTATAATCATGAAAGGGATATATGTGGTGATACAAAAGGGCACGATGGTGAGATGTTCCATGAGTATATGAAACTCGAACAAGCCAGGAATCCGTCATTTACTTTTAAAATTGATACTGATGAGGAACAAAAGATTACTCGATGTTTTTGGTCTGATGCAACTTCAAGGAGAACTTATAATTTTTTTGGCGATGTTGTAATCTTCGATACTACTTATAACACTAACCGGTATGGCATGATATTTGCACCAATAATGGGGGTTAACAATCATGGTCAAACAATTATTTTTTGTTGTGGCTTTTTGAATCACGAGAGCATTGATGATTTCATATGGTTATTTACTCAATTTTTAGAAAGTATGCCCGGTGATCAGGGGCGGACCTCCCATAGTGGGAGGGGGCGCACGTGCACCTGGTCAACCCCAAATTTCAATATAAAATTTTTTCTTTTTTTTAATAAGTGCACCTCAAATAAAAAATAAGTAAACGTATTAAAATTAGTTGGAGATGTGTGAACTTAGTAATTGAAAAATACACCCTATCTCCCCTACCCTTATGACTTAACGCACGCAGGACATTCTGTAAAGAAAAAGAAAAAAAAAACCGCAAGTCTGAGAGAGAAAAAGAAAGAAACCGCACCAGTCACCACGCAGAGAAGAAGAGAAAGAGGGAAAAAAAGGATTTTGATCGGAGACTCGGAATAGACTGTAGATCGGCGGACATCGATTCTTAATCTCAATCCTCCACCCTTTTGTAAGTGCTCAAGTCTCCTTCTCTCTCCAAATTGAAATAAATAGAAATCTAGGGTTTGAAATAAAATTTGGGGCTTTGATTTTTTTCTTCTAATTTCATGGGTGATTGCAATATATGTGCTAATTAAATGTTTGATTATAAATGTATATGTGTTTGAATGGTTATGAAAAAGGGTGCCGGACAAGTTTGATTTAGATAATTGTATTTATTTCCCTTATGAGACAAATGTATTTGAAGTTATGTAATATAATGTAATTGCGTTACGAAAATTTTTAGTTTGAACTTATGTAGTGTAAATTGTGCACCCGGTGGTTGAAAACTCGAGGTCCGCCACTGCCGGTGATCCCCCAAAGATGATTATTAATGATCAAGACCCAACAATGACTATGGCTTTCCCTATTATTCTTCCCAATACATTTCATAGGTACTGTATTTGGCATATTTTAACAAAATTTTCAGAGAAAATTGATTCAATCAAGTACAGTATTTACCGAGATGAGTTCTCGGATTGTATTTGGAAATCAAAGACCCCTGAAGAATTTGAATTGAAATGGAAAAGATTAATTTTGAAAATATATACAGATGGATTGCGTTGCATTAGTGAGCAGATTGACCAATTTCTTGGTAGTGCGATTGGAAACAATCCGGTTAATAGCAATCCAATACAAACGGGTTGTAGTGCGAATGGTTGTAATACTGATAAAAATTATAATGAACCTGATTTGGTGCGAGCAAAAGGGTGTGGAAAAAGGCTTAAAGGAGGAAAATAGAAGGCACTAGCAAAGTTGAAACAACGCAAAAGTAGGCGCTGCAATGGGTGTGGTGAAGAGGGTCAATCACACGATAAACGAAATTGTCCGGAACTTATGAATCGGTAAATAGATTGTGATTTTGTATTTATGTTATTATATCCTTTTCAACTGTATTATGCATCTAATTGAATTTATTTTTATTATGATAGGTTGTCTACAAGCAAGAATGCTAACTTGGAAGAGGAGAATGGATTTTCAACTGAAGATGGTGAAGATGGGAATGATATATGCTTGTAGTTTTTATTTGTTTTAGTTTTGTACATAAATGAGTTAAAACGTTGTTTTTATGTTGGATTAGTTTTTAAGTTGGTGCATATCCTGTTGCTTAAGCTAGGCATTTAGTTTTTCTGGAACAGACTGAACTCTAGATGGCAAAAGTTTATAACAAAAAGACATTCACACACTGGCGAATGTTAATTATCAGGTTCTCTGAATTGGATTACTTCAGTCAACGATTTTACTATATATTGTGGGATCAGTTGGTTTATGCATGTTTTGTTTTAGTTGTGTTATATTAACCCTAGAATTGCAACTAGCATGGAAATGGAGGATATTAGGACCATAGATAGTGCATATTTTGAATTTTGAAATTAGCTTCCATACTTTTCCTGGATATATTTACTTGTTTGGGCTGGCTCTTGAAATGGAAGTTGCCTGAAGAAAAATTAAACAACACTAATTGCATGAAACATTTTCAAACAAAAGTTGGTAGAGAACTTTTGGCTTTTGCATTAACAAAAAAATTCTCCTCGTAGAAAAACAAACATAGTACTTGCTACTTACTAGTCCACATGCATTTAAACTGAACTGTCACCACAGCTCTTTCAGACTCTCCATATAGGGCACTTGTTGTTTCATCAAGAAGCATGATTGCATGCTTCTTTAGCAGAGTCCGCGCTATTGCTATTCTCTGCGTTTGGCTCTAACCAAGTCATCAAATGTAACAGGCACCCATATCTTGTCATGAACAGAGTTTTGTTTCTGATCATACCTGGACTTTTCAAGTCGGTCTCGCGCAAAAGTTAATTATTTTGTATCATGAAAAATCTTCCAGTGACCTTATTCATTGATTCAGGCATGGGCTTAGGTTGAGGAGTGAGGATGTTCTGCCTGACCAAAACTCTAATGTCAGCTTGCTTCAATTACTCCTGTAAAATGATAAACTTTTGAATGCTTAAATTCTTGAAAAGACAATAATTACATACAGATCCGATTGACATTGCACAATAACATACTCCCTTCGTTTCAAATTGATCTTCCCACATTTTTGTCGTTACTATGAAATAACTTTGAGCAATTATTTTAAATTGACTTATTTATTCAATTTAAATAACAAAAAAATTAAAAGATTATTATGGGACGGAGGGAGTAATATTCAATAAGCCCAAGCATTAAGAACTTTGAGTGGCCTTTTTGTGATAAAAAAAAAACCATCAGCTTTCTAAACATTCCACACTCAATTGTTGTTTATAGTGTTTCAAAACGGGGTTTCCTTCTGCACAAACTCAGAATGCAACTACAAAATCAACCAATTTGCAAACTAGGTTTAGAAAACTAAAAATCAAAATTCAATTTAAAGTATAGGGTATAGTGATGAAGAAGAAGATAGATTAGAGAGGCTGACAACAACTTACTAGAGGAATGACAGATATTTTAAAAATGGTGGAATTGCAGTCGGTGGCGGCCAAAAAAACTCGCCCGTGCTTTCGAAAGACCATAAATGGCGCCAGATTTTGGCACTTCCCATCTACACTAGATTTCTCTCCCATCTACACTAGATTTCGCTGCCGATTCTTAAGGTATCATAGCTAATTAGACATTGCTCAGTTGCAGGGTTTCAAAAAGGGGATTTCTTCCCCACATACTCAGTTCGCAAATCCAAATTCATCAATTTGCAAATTCAGTTTGGAAATCCAAAAATCATAAGAAACAAGCATCAGGTTGCGAATATAGGATGAATTCCATAGTATTTGTTTGGAATCCGAAATGGACAAATTGAAAAAGGAGAATAGAAATAGAAAGATAAGATAGGTTAGGAAAAACATACTGACTCCATCGTTGTTGATTAAGAACGAGATTGCAGGGGGAATTGTTTTGGGAGCGGTCTATAAGAGAGAGAGAGAGTATAAAACGCGGCGTTATGTTTTTTACTCAATCCGTACGCACAGATGCGTATAGGATATATTCTATATGTATACTCCCTCCGTCCTAGCACAAGTGAGACTTATTTCCCTTTTGGGACGTCCCACTAAAAGTGAGACGGCCTAAAATGGAAATGTTTCAACCCTACTCATTCTCTCTCTTCATTTTTCACCACTCAATTTATTCAACCAACCCCACCATTTAATCCCACTTATTCTCTCTCTTCATTTTCCACCACTCAATTTATTCAACCAACACTACTATTTACCCCACTCATTCTCTCTCTTTATTTTCTACCACGCATACACTACTTTTCTCTTAATTATTGTGCCCACACCTCTAGTCCTACTTATGCTGGGACGGAGGGAGTATATATATATATATATATATATATATATTAGTAATAATTGTATTCCCTAAAATAAGAGTCATACTTTCTATTATAAAACGAGGTAGGTGTCAAAGTAAGAGTGTTAGGATTCATTGTTAGTACACCCACTTAATTTGATTGATCCATGCCACGTGTCTTTTTATGGACTTTAGGACCGCATGTACTGAAGTTTTACTTCAACTTTTAGACAAGTCCATTTCTAGATTTTTATTTGTCTAGGCTGAATATTGAGTTCGGTTAGATTAGCGGTTTAGATCTTAAAACCGCATTCGGGATATCTAAGAACCGCCAGCATAGAGTTGCTTATTTTTCATCAAACCGCATTCTGTAGTTTTGATGAAACTGCTCCTCAAGTCTCTCTTGGAACCGCTGATGACACTTGATGGAACCGCAATCTTGTAACCGCGTGCTTCAGTTTCTTATGAAACCTCACATCAAGTTCATTCTCGGAACCGCTCCTATGCCTGGTGGAACCGCCGATCAGTTAATGAAGAATTCAAGAGAAGTCATTTATTCCTTAGACAAATATTCTCTTCTCAACCGTAAAGCAATATTTTATGTCATGTCAAAATAACTCTAAGTTAACTTGGAGTTACTACAAGGAATATCGGTCTTGTCCAAGCAATTTGAATTGTTTACCGCTAGTCCTTTCTGTAACAAAGGACGGATGTCAGGTAGTGGTGCTACAACTACCTAGGACTACAAGACAAATCAAAGGACGACAATGACAGCTCAACCAATGGGAATTCGACAGCACTATACCCTTCATATTTGATTCAAATCTTTACCAAACGGTCACAAGGGTGCACTGCCTATAAATAGCCTTCAATTTTCAACAATGAAGGTTGCTGAGCTTCAAGAGATTTATTCCCAAGTATTCAAGTTTGCTTTGAAGAATGAAACCCAGATATTCAAACCTTAAACCATCTCCTTAGCAAACCCAGAATTCCTTCATCAAGCTTCAAGCCATCAACCATTCCATACTCAGCCTTTACACAGAAAGTTCTTCATTTGCTCAAACCATCATTTAGATACTTAGAGAATTTGATTTCTTTCCCCACACACACCCGATTTATATAATCACATAGATTATATTCTTCGAATACACCGGTTGATTTTTCATAGCTTTATAGGTTAGATTGTTTGATTAGAGTTTAGAATCATCTTGTAAAATCTCCTCTAATTAATACAAGTCTAGTAGCTATTAGAAAATCCTAGACTAACCATCTAGGTAGAGGACGTAGTTCATTCAAGAACGAACCTCTTCAAATTGTGTGTTTGATCTTTACTTTTCTGTCTTGCATTTACTTTTCCGTTTGTGGTCTTTAACTTGAATCCATATACGAAATGACTTGAAAAGTGAATTGTGTTTTTCTTTGATCTTCAATTTGATCTATCGGTTGCATCATAGTGTTTTCAACCCGAGTCAAACCGCCCAACTCTTTAACTATCAGTTTGGCCAAAACCGCAAAACTCCGCTATGCATTTTATCAGTTCGGTTTAAGTGCTTTAAACCGCAGTTGACCAAACTGATAAGTACTCGGTTGATTTTTAAGGGTATTTTACGAAAAAGTTTGGACCGCTATTCACCCCCCTCTAGCGGTTGTATGCCCATGTTGCCCTCTGGGACTAACAAGTGGTATCAGAGCATATCCACCAAAAACTTGTTTTTTACAAGCTTAACCGCTTGGGTGCTGATCCAATGGCAAACACAAACACCCATATGATGCAAACATCCAATTCGAATCACTTACCGATTTTGGATGAAGATAGTTTTATCTTTTGGAAAGATAGGATGATGAAACACATGATTTCATGTGATCGTAGACTGTGGACTGCGGTTAAGGATGGACCATACGTTCCTATGAAAGCTAATCCTCGTACAGAAACCGCAGGAGAAGAAGCTGAAATCAGGAAGTTGGAAAACAACAAGGACTTAGAAGCTCTTGATCTTCGACACTTGTATGCCATGCTAAAGGTTTTTGAATTCAAGCTTGAAGAGGTCCATGAAACCGAAAGCAGATTTAAGACCCTCTCTCTAGCTGCATTAAATAATACCTCATCTCCTGTCTACAATCCAGACCATCATCAAGTCGCTCCTCACCTCCACTTGCAAACCGCTCCTCCTGACCAAAATGTTCCTAGATACAATCCTCAAACCGCACCTCCTGATTATTACCAGCAGTCTCATCAATCCTATTCTCAATCACATCAACCATATCCTCAATCTCATCAATCTTATCAGTAGTCTCATCAATCCTACACTCCTCCTCAAAGTTCTTATTCTCAGAGTGTAGCATCTCAAGCTTCATGCTCTAGTCAAGTTGATTTTGATGACATGGATGATGAAGAATTTGCGTTGTATGTGAAGAAATACACCAAGTTCAGGAAGAACAATAGATCTCAATTTCCATCCCCCAAAGGACCTGCAAAGTTTGTCCCTCCAACCAGATTCAACAAAGCCACAGATCTTAAAAAAAAGGATGACCTGGTCTGTTATAACTGCAGACAGCCAGGTCACTTTACTTCAAGTTGTCCCAAACCGCGATATGAAGCCGCGCCAGCAAAGAAACCATTCAACAAGAAGTTTGTCAAAAGAAAAGGAATGGTAGCTGACCAAGGGGATCAACCGCTGACATGGATGGGATCTGATTCAGATGACAGTGATGATGAAGATGAAGTGGCTAATCTTTGCCTCATGGGATTTGAAGAAAGAATTGAAATTGATGAAAGTCTTCCACTGCCAAATCAACAAATGAAGTCAGTTTCACCAAGGACTCCTGAGGCCAGATCAAGCAAAGCTCCTACAACACCAAACTGCATTCCAGAGGTTCAAGCAGACCAAAGCCATGATGACCAGGTATTAGAACGTGCTAATATCATTTGTCAACAACATACTGTGCTTAAAAGGGCATATAAACTAATGACTGCGGAACTTGAAGATTCCCAAAGAGAATGCAAGTCCCACAAGGAGGAAATTGAGAAACTCAAGTTCCAAATTGCTGGGATATCATTAATTGAGGAAGAAAACCGCTATATGAAGGATAGAGCCGAGGCACTTCTCACCCAAATCCATGAGCTTACTGTACAAATGGATGACCTTCAAAAAGTGACCGATGTATGGACTAAGTCTGGTGTCACCGTGGAACAAATCCTAAATTCACAAATTCCTACTTCGGATAAAAGTGGATTGGGGTTTAAAACCGATGATGGGTGTAAGTGTCCTTGTCTTTGTGCCGAAGGTGGTGTGAAACCAACTGAACAAACCAAAGGAATTCCTAAGGTTAATCATGCTGGTAGAAAGGGCTCAAAACAAGAGAATAAGAAACAAAATTATTTCTTTGAGTGTCCTAAAAACCAGACTGGGAGAGATTCAAAGTGGAAAGAGAAATCCACAGCGGCTGAGGCAACCAAAGAAGTATTGAGTGATGAAACCGCTCCTAGTCGGGTTAAGGAAATTCCTATCATATTTCCTAAAGCCACACCTAAGAGGAAGGTTGAGCTCAAGAAGGTAATTTTTGTTAAAGCCAAAACCGCTGACCCAGTTAAACATGAGAAACCTAAGGTCAGTAAAGGGTTTGTAAAACCGCAATCTTCAACCGGTTTAATTCATTGTGTCATTTGTGCTGATTATGGTCATAGTGCTGGTCATTGTCTTTTAAGGTTCACACCCAATGCCAAGGGACGTAAAAATCCTAAGGTCAAACAGGTGTGGGTCCCAAAAAGCTGCTAACCCTAGGACCCAAAAGAATAAGGGGGATCAAAATCTATAATGTTTATTTTTCAGATCTTATGCTTTATGGCTGGAACCGCAAAAAAGAATTAAGATCTTTGGTACTTGGATAGTGGTTGCTCACGACACATGACCGGAGATAATGAACTTCTTTGTGATTTCATCAGTATGAGAGGCCCACCAGTAGTGTTTGGTAACGATAAGAAAGGAGAAACCATAGTATATGAAGCTATCAAACGTGGAAAGGTGACTATTGAAAATGTGTCACTAGTAGAAGGACTCAAGCACAACCTTCTCTCCATATCTCAGTTTTGTGACAAAGGAATGAACTGCAATTTCACCTCAACAAATTGTTTCATTAAAGATGCAACTTCCGGAGTTACACTACTGACTGGCAACAGAACAGGTGATGTATATATGATAGATTTGAGTAATATTGTTTCTATTGATGACCTCTGTTTTGTAGCAAAAAATATAAGTGAAAGCAGCTGGTTATGGCATAAGCGGTTCAGCCACTTGAACTTCAAGTATCTAGCAAAACTGCAAAGGGACGGTCTCGTCAAAGGACTACCCAAAGTGGCTGATCACCATGATAAGAAATGTTAAGCATGGCAGCTTGGTAAGCAGCCCAAACAGTCATTTCCAAGCAAAACCGCGCCTTCAACGAACCGCTGCTTACAACTGCTTCACATGGATTTATTTGGACATGTCCTAACCGCCAGTATAGGAGGAAACCGCTATACCTTGGTGGTTATTGATGACTTTTCAAGATATACATGGGTGGAAATGATGGCCTCAAAAGATGATACTTATGGCATCGTAACCGCTCTATTTAGACAGCTCCAAACTTAGAAATTGGATGACATTGTTGCTGTGCGTTCAGATAATGGAGCCGAGTTTATAAACAGTGGTGTTGCCCAATATTGTGATGATCATAGAATTGATCATAACTTCTCTGCCGCTGGGGTACCACAACAGAATGGAGTTGTAGAAAGAAAGAACAGGACTTTGATTGAAGCCGGGAAGACCATGATTGCAGAAGCAAAGCTTCCCAAGTACTTCTAGGACGAAGCTGTCAATACCGCATGTTTCACCCAGAACCGCTCCCTCATCATCAAAGTTCACAACAAAACTCCTTATGAATTGTGGAGAGGCAGATCACCCAATATTGCCTTCTTTAAGATATTTGGATGCAAATGCTATATGTTATACAATGGCAGAGAGCATCGAGGTAAATTTGATGCTAAGACCGATGAAGGTATTTTTGTTGGTTATTCAAAACACTCTAAAGCTTTTCGTTGTTTCAATAAGACTTCATTAAAAATTATAGAGTATGTCCATGTTACATTTAATGAACATGATCTTCTTGAGCCACATATGGATCCAAATGTTGCTGATGATTTTAGTGGTTTTGAGACAGGTACATCTTACCCTAATCATACAGCAGCTGATGACCAACCTACTCAAACCGCTCCATCAGGTTCTCCAGCCGCATCCAGTTAAACCGCAAATGATGTTGCTGCTGAACCGCTATCTTCTGTCCCCATTCAAACCGTTGATCCAGTTCTAAGCATCACCTTCAATGAAGATTTCAATGATTATCAAGAAGAGCCTCCTCTAGAAAATCTTCAAGAAATAGTAGTTCATGAAGACCTCCCTCCAGAAATCAATGAGCATAGAGACCATCCAACAACCAATGTTATAGGTCCTATCAGTTCTGGTGTTCAAACAAGAGGAAGCTTAACTCATAGAGATAACCACAGTTTGTTCTCAACCGCACTGTTATCTCAGATGGAACCGAAGAAGGTAGATGAAGCTTTAAGTGATCCAAGTTGGGTAGCTGCAATGCAAGAAGAGCTCAATCAGTTTAAAAGATGCAGAGTTTGGACTCTAGTTCCAAGGCCCAGAGATCACACTATAATTGGAACAAAATGGGTATACAGAAACAAGATGATGAAAATGGTACTATAACAAGAAACAAAGCAAGGTTGGTTGCTCAAGGTTATAGGCAAGAAGAAGGGATTAATTATGATGAAACCTTTGCCCCTGTAGCCAGACTTGAAGCCATTAGATTGTTCTTGGCCTATGTCTCCTTCAAAAAATTCAAGTTATATCAAATGGATGTGAAGAGTGCATTTCTGAATGGTGAACTACAAGAAGAAGTCTATGTAGCCCAACCGCCAGGTTTTGAAGATAACAAATTACCTAATCATGTCTTCAAGCTCAAGAAGGCCCTGTATGGACTCAAACAAGCACCAAGAGCATGGTATGACACTCTATCAAAGTTTTTTATTGAACAAGGCTTCTCTCGAGGTAAAATTGATACAACTTTATTTATTGCTAAACACAAAGGTCATTCATTATTAGTTCAGATATATGTTGATGATATTATTTTTGGTTCTACTAATGAAACTATGTGTGTTAAGTTTGAGAAGCTAATGAAAGGTAAATTTGAGATGAGTATGATGGGAGAGTTGACATTCTTTCTTGGACTCCAAATAAAGCAATGTCATGATGGAATCTTTATAAATTAAGCCAAATACACCAAGGATTTGATCAGAAAATTGGGCTTGAAACCGCTAACCAGTAGATACCCCAATGCAAAAGGCCTGCAGTTTGGATCGAGATGAACAAGGTAATAAAGTGAATCAGACACTCCACCGAGGTATGATTGGCTCTCATCTTTACTTAACTGAAAGTAGGCCAGATATAATGTTCAGTGTGTGTGTTTGTGCTAGATTTCAAGCTGACCCTAGAGAATCTAATCTTATTGCTGTTAAACGTATTATTAGATATTTATGTGGCTCTGTTAGCCTTTGACTTTGGTACTCCAAAGAATATTCATTTAATTTGTTAGGTTATTCAGATGATGACTTTGCAGCATGTAAGATTGATAGAAAGAGCACTAGTGGTACATGTTAGTTTCTTGGATCTCGGCTTGTATCATGGTCCAGCAAGAAACAAGCATCGGTTTCAGTCTCAACCGCTGAAGCTGAATATATTGCGGCTGGAAGCTGTTGCTCTCAAATTCTCTGGATGAAACAGCAGTTGGAAGACTATGAAGTATTTGAAAAGAACTGCCCTATCTACTGTGATAGTACTGCAGCAATTTCTATCTCCAATAATCCAGTTCAACATTCAAAGACAAAGCACATTGACATAAGATATCATTTCCTCAAAGATCATGTTGAAAAGAAGAACATATTCTTAGCAAAGGTGGGAACTGATGATCAAATTGCTGACATCCTCACCAAACCGCTCGAAAATTCAAGGTTTTTTCATTTACGAGGAGAAATGGGTATGCTGGAACTAACTTAAATTATTTCATGTCTTGATTTCTTGTTCTAATAAATTTTTGTTAAGTATTTTGGCTCTATTAAGAAAATGCAAAAATAGCTTGCGGTTCTATCAACGTTGAAACCACATCAATAAAGGCTCCAGTCAAAAGAGTCAAGAAGAATATCTTCAGTTTGATCCAAACCGGAGTGTGAAAGCAAAGACTCGGTTTGATCTACTGAAACCGAAGACAAATCTGAGAGATATCAGTTTCATCAAAACCGATAATGAGGAAAAGGTAATTCGGTTTACTCAAACCGCTCAGGTATGGTCAATTGCAGTTTAGTCCCTACTTTATGTCACTTCATTCTTTAAGGACCTTTGTGCAATTATTTCTGACGTATTTAATGCGAATCGACAGGTATGCTGACGGTTATGTTTTTCTCAGCCGTCATGGCCGCTCCACTACTCAAGGTGGTTAATTGAGTATAAAAGACATTTTTTTTAATTGAACTTTTTACCTTCTTTCTCTATTTGGCAAAAACACTTCTCTCTCCTCTGTACTCTCTGCGAACACTCTGCTCTCTCACTCAAAAAATTTTCTTACTTAAACGATTTTCAAAATGGCACCAAAGAAAACAATCAATCTTGCTTCTACTTCTACATCTTCCAAACCATCGAAGCCCGATATGGTATGAATTTCTGAACCCTAACTCAGTATATTTCATTCATCCGCCATTGTTGCTTGAAAAAAGCTTGTTCATCTTCCTTAGTCATTTTATGCTTTTTCTTCATATTTTTGGTTGGGTTGAACTCGCATTTGTTTATTCATACTGATTGTTTACTTTATTTCGCGATTTGTGTTCAATTTTGAGCAAAATCGATTTTTGGGTTAATTGGTGTTCTTGCGCATATTTGCGGATTCTGGGTTCTAGTGTTGTTATTTGCCTTAGCTTATTTAGAACTTTGTTAGAATCTGCCCGTTGTGATCGTTTTGGTATAATTCTTTCGTTTTTGGTTAAGATTTTGTTTTGCATGTTCATACTCTGTTCTTTGTGTTCTTCGTGCATTCAAACTCTTTTTCAAAATTTTCTCTCTTTGATCCGTTTTATTTTTACTATTCACTTATTTTTTGTTTTTACTATTTTACCCTTACTTTCCTTGAACCGCCTGTTATCATTGTTAGGTTTCCTTGTTACACTTTGCAAGTCTCATTCAAACCACTATGTTTATCCATTTCTTTGAACCGCTCGGTTTGACTAAGTGTTATGAACCTCGGTTTGCTTAAGGTTTCAAACTGATATTCTTCAAATTATTTCTAACTTTGAATATTTTTTCAGGATCCCTCAAACTTTGTCCCTGGTTCTAGGATTATAGTAGAGGACTTTAAGCAAGATACAGTTGGGAGAAAGCTGCTCAAATTGCTTGAAGATGCTAAACTTCTTCCTTTATTTCTTATGGACGAACCTCAGTTCGTGACCTTTATTTGTGCAGAATTTTTCAAGAATGGGATTCCTATAACTGCAGCTCTGTTAGATGTTAGAGGTGAACCAATCAGAGATCTAGAAACTGGAGAAGTTAAGTTTGAGGATGCTATCATGTCAACAGTTTGTGGAAAGGAAGTTATCTTAACCGCCTCAAAGATAGCAGTTTTGGCTGGCCTTGAGAACTCCGGTGTCTCTGTGATCAAAACGAAGCTTCTAAGCAATACAACTATGGAGTTGATTGGAGTTAATTCATTCTCCACCAAGAATTCCTCCAAGAAGGATTTTGGAGAAGTGATGGCCCATTTTTGTGATTTGGTTGATTCTGGGGTAATGTGCAAGAATGGGAACCACAACAACTTTACCAGTGAACAATATGCCTACTATGTGGCTATTCTCAAAGGGAAGAAACTGCATTGGCCTAGGGTTGTGATGAAAGAGATGATCAACGCCTTAAACCGCCTATCTGCTGCTAGAGCCGCTGGGAAGTCCAAGATTAGGACTTATTACAGGCTACTAACCAAGTTCCTACACCAACATATTGACATATTCATGTTCTCTACTGAAAACAAGGAGTATTGGTTAGATCCAGTGGAGAAGTCAATTTTTGGGTTATCAAAGTTATACTTTCAGAACCTCTCATGGATGGCGGTTTGCATAGGAAGTTTGGAATGCTGACCCATTGCCTGAAGCCGAACGTGGCCCTTTTCCTGAGGCTCGGCTCAACAAGTCTGGAAAACCGTACGCTGGTGACATTGCTGATCAGGCCCATGCTACGATGTTAAGAAATGAAGGTCAGACTGCTACTCTGAATAGAATGGGGTTAAGTCATTTGGCTCAAACTGCGGTACAGGCTGAGGGGGAGCCGGCAGTAAGGCCTAGACCTGCGGCTCAACATAGGGAAACCGCTCCTTCAAGAAAAAGAAAAGGTTGTTAGAATTCCTCAAGTTATTACTTCGGCTGATCTAGCCAAACCACCTTCCAAACCCTCATCCAAACCGACATCCAAACCTCCTTCTACTTCAACTTCATTTCCTCCTATCAGACTTTCCCATACTCTTCCAAAACCCTCTACTTCAAAACCTTCCCTTCCCAAACCTCTTCCCAAACCTCAAATTAAACCTCTCTATCTATTACATCAGAATGTGGAGAAATCCCTTAAGTTTGCAATGGATGCCTCCTCTCTTAAAGCCGCCAAAGCCAAATCTATTCCAGAACTTATTCCTTCACCTCATCTTTTCATTCCTACCTCCTCTCCTCCTAAACCTTCAACCTCAAAATCAACCTCTGTTCAGTTCACAGATGAACAGTTGGCTGCCATTTACAATGCCTTTCCAAATCTTAAACCTTCTACTCAAACCGAGTCTGAGCAGACTGAGGTGTCTGAGGATGCGGTTCAGCCTGAGCAGACCACAGTGTCTGAGGCTGCAGTTGTGCCTGAGCAGACTGACATGTCTGAGGCCATTCAAAATGAACCTGAGCAAGATGTTGAAGTTCTTGAGGTTTAACCGCCAAAGAAAAGGAGGAAATTAATCAAGAATTATGACTTTGTGGAGCATTGGCAGTCTAGGCCACCTGGTGCAGTGGACTTCAGTGAGGCTTATGACAAGAAGGATCACTCACCTCTTGAAGGGCCATTTGCAAAGGAGTTAAGAGAAAGAGCTGAGATGAGAAAGGCAGGTGTTGACCCTATGATGGTTGAGGTCTCTCCTCCAGCTCTGAGAAGACAATTGAAATTTGACTCTCCTGATCACACTCCTTCTCCGGTTCAGTCACCTCCGGTTCAACCAGGATCAAGTCCTTCATCTCCAGACTTACCGTATGCTGCTGCGGTTCTACCATCTTTGGTTAAACCATAAGAAGCAATGACGGTATCTGGGGAATAAGCATCGGCTAACTCTGTGCCAGCAGCCGCGGTAAGACAGAGGATGCAAGCGTTATCCGGAATGATTGGGCGTAAAGCGTCTGTAGGTGGCTTTTTAAGTCCGCCGTCAAATCCCAGGGCTCAACCCTGGACAGGCGGTGGAAACTACCAAGCTGGAGTACGGTAGGGGCAGAGGGAATTTCCGGTGGAGCGGTGAAATGCGTAGAGATCGGAAAGAACACCAAGGGCGAAAGCACTCTGCTGGGCCGCCACTGACACTAAGAGACGAAAGCTTGTGTTGGCTCTCTATCCGGTTCAACTGCTGTTCCAACCGTCTATTCAACCATCGGTTTCAATCATTAAACTGAGGCCTAAGAAAAGGAAGAGTGCTGCAGATCTAGCCTCTTATCTAAAGCGGTTCAAAACAGAGACTTCAAGGGAAAGAAGGGCTGGGGCTCGTGCTTGTGCCACCGCTAAAGCCGAGGACAGATTCTTGAAGGCTGGACGCCCCAATCCTTAAGCCATTTTTCCTAAAGATGACATGGAATCAGTTGTTGAGCAAGCCATTTTGGCCGCTGTGGAACAGATTTTGGGAGAAATTGCTTATCAGGTCATGAATGATCCTACCCTTGCTTCTCAATTCTTCCTTTACTTTAACTGTTTATGCATTCCAAATTTGTATAGACTCTTCATTGTTCCTTCACCTTCCATCTTTCTTTATAAAGATTTCATGCGATATCCTGTTCCTCATTCTCCTCCTCAAACTGCTATCGTTCCTATTCCTTCATTTCCTTAGTTTGACCCAATAGAGTTTGAAACCGCTCTTCGTGTTTTAATGGGCTTATCTCTTGAAGAAGCCCATATTCTTTTGAAAGGCAAGGCAAAGATGCATTCCTCCCCTTCCCATCATTCTGATGATGCCATCTCTCTTCCTTCTGATGATGATGATGAATCTATGCCAGATTATACTCCTTCTGATGAACCTTCTTCTTCAATTCCTTCCTATCCCATCTTACCTCTTCATGCCTCAACCGCTGATTTGATAGATTCGGTTAGGAACATTCAGTTTCATCAGCAAACCTCAACTGCTCGGTTCTACTCTCACCTCCTAACTATCCAGTCAGACCTTGATGCCATTAAGGGGGAGAGAGTATCAGATAGGTTGATGACAGATCAAACCAGTAGCAATTAAATGAAAAACTCAACATGATCTTAGACAATCAACTGGCTCTGCAAGATCTTGTCAGAACCAACCATGAGATTTATTCTTTGAAGCAGCAAGCCGTTGATGTCAGAATGGATACAATTGAAGGAAAGCTTGACATCCTGGCCAAACATGCCTTTGATTCTTCTGAGCACATCATGTTTAGAACCGGCAAGTTAGTCAAACAAACTGCTGCTATTGAAAAAAGGATTAATGAACCATCTGAGGTTCGGCTTCGTGCAGCAGACTTTGTGTTTGAAACCGCCCTTCCCTCCGGTTCAAGAAATGTTGCTCCAGCTGATGATGCTGCCATGGATGATCAAGCCGCTCAAGATCAAGTTGCTGGTGATGCTCAAGCCACGCAGGACAATATTGCAGATGATGCCACTAGGGGTGTAAATAGCTCGGTTTAGCTCGGTTTGGGGGAATTTAGAAGCCGAACCGCTAGTCATCGGTTTGAAGAAATCCCAGACCGAGCTGAACCATAAAAAAAAATTCAAACCAAGTTGAGCTAAACCACCATGGTTTGGTTCGGCTCGATTTGAACCGCGGTCTGATTTTGCTGTTCAAACTGCGGTTTAAACCACGGTCTGAACCACAATACATTCTACGTACCCTACTGCGTTTAATCATTTATTCATTATGTCCCAAAATGATCTTTATATTTTTTTTCCTTCGCAATAATAGAGAAAAGAAGTACGAAAATCATTTTGGGACTGAGGGAGTACATGAATATGCCTTAGAAAAGGCCACAGTCATTTACTCCCTCCGTCCCAAAATGATCTTCTTACCTTTTTTTCCTTCGCAATAATAGAGAAAAAAGTTTGAAAATCATTTTGGGACGGAGGGAGTGTATGAATATGCCTTAAAAATAACATGCAGACTAGCCTGCTTGTATTAGTAAACTAACTAGACACATAACAATTTTTTATAACCCAGCAGCACATAACCAACCATAGGAGAGTTTTTCATATTGTAGTTCAAACCAGAATAAAAAAAGATGCATAACAAAAAAGAAACAATTGCTTACAGCAGGAACTTTTTCATATTGAGAAACATTTTTTGATTATCAAAATAATCGAAAATTATCAAAATTATCGAAAATTATTCTTAGAAAAATCAACAAAATGAATCTTATTCTTAGCAAAATCAACAAAATAAACCTCACATACCAGTAAAAATGGGAGGCCGAGGTGGGAGCGGCACCGAAGTAAGGAGGGTTTAGTCTGGCCGGAAGAGAACGACGAAGAAACGAGATTTGCAAAATCGCCTGGAGACTGGAGAGAGAGGAAAAGAATCGCCGCACTTGAAAAAGAGGAAACGAGATCTGAAAAAAATGAAGAGAGGCTAAGAGGAGTCGGCCACTTAGAGTTAGGGACTTAGGGTTATAAGAAATCTAACAGTAGATATCAATTTAGAATTATAAGATCGATGGTCTATATTCATGGTTCAATAGCTTGGCTTCGTAGCTCGGCTAAGCGGTTCAGCTTAGTGGCTCGGTTTACCGGTTTAGCTCAATGGTTCGACTTATCGGTTTGAAACCGCGGTTCGGTTTGGATTAGCTCGGTTCGGTTTGGTTTGGTTTGAGGGGTTAAACCGGAAGCCAAACTGAGCTAAGCGGTTTGCTAATTTTTGAGACCGAGCTAAACCATTTATGTTCGAAAGCTAAGCTAAACCCCACGGTTTAGCTCGACTCGGTCTCAAACCATAGTTTTAATCAAACCGCTAACACCCCTAGATGCCACTGAAGAAAGAGCTCCTGCCGCCGCTGATGAAATAGACTAGATTTCATTTCTTAGTCTTTTTGCTTTCATTATATTTCCTTTCTACCTTGTAAGTTTAAAAACCTTATGATTGGAATATAATGAGAATGATTGCATTGCATTTCAGTTTCCAAAAACTTTGTTTATTCAAACTGCTTGATTGTGGAATAATGCTTGCATTTTCAAAACCTCATGCACTTCATTCATCATGAAAATATTTTTAAGTGCATTTTGTTTTAAACATTCAGTTTAAACATGCATATCTGTTTTTCAAAATCATATCACTTTATATGCATCTGAATGTATTTCTCTTCTATCTTCTTCATTTTCTTCTTTTTGTGATAGATTAGAAATCTATGATCTAGCATAGTGTGTGCATTGACTTGGGACATGCAATTTCATGAAATTTATTTCAGACATGTTTTTACCAAGTACAATGTTTTGCTATTATCATAGTGTGGTAATGGCATCAATCAAATAGGGGGAGATTGTTAGGATTCATTGTTAGTACACCCACTTAATTTGATTGATCCATATCACGTGTCTTTTTATAGACTTTAGGACCGCATGTATTGAAGTTTTACTTCAACTTTTAGACAAGTCCATTTCTAGATATTTATTTGTCTAGGCTGAGTATTGAGTTCGGTTAGATTAGCGGTTTAGATCTTAAAACCGCATTCGGGCTATCTAAGAACCGCCAGCATAGAGTTGCTTATTTTTTATCAAACCGCATTCTGTGGTTTTGATGAAACTGCTCCTCAAGTCTCTCTTGGAACCGCTGATGACACTTGATGGAACCGCAATCTTGTAACCGCGTGCTTCAGTTTCTTATGAAACCGCACATCAAGTTCATTCTCAGAACCGCTCCTATGCCTGGTGGAACCGCCGATCAGTTAATGAAGAATTCAAGAGAAGTCATTTATTCCTTAGACAAATATTCTCTTTTCAACCGTAAAAGAATATTTTATGTCATGTCAAAATAACTCTAAGTTAACTTGGAGTTACTACAAGGAATGTCGGTCTTGTCCAAGCAATTTGAATTGTTTACCGTTAGTCCTTTCTGCAACAAAGGACGTCTAGCGACCCCAAAACCCGTTTATATTTATTTTATATTTTGGGGATTTTTATTTGACTTATGTGTGCATTTTATGTGTTGCATCATATTTTATGATTTGCATATCATATTTGATTATTTGTGTTATTTACTTAGTTAGTAAAAATAATGATTAAAGGAGTTAAATGATTAAGTTGAAACTTGAGGGTCCTAGTTGAAAATATAAGTTCAGGGGCTTAATTGTTAACTATGAAAGTTGGGTGATCAATATGTAAAAATTGAGTAAAATTCTCAATATAACTAGTTGCTTCTTTTCCTCTTTCTCTGTATACTTCCCTCTGCAACTTTCCTCATTCCTTCGTAGGTTAAGAAAGAAAAAGGTAAGTTCGACCCATTTCGATTTAATTCTTTTTATTTACTTACCCGTTTTAAAAACTAATTATATAAAAATGATCAGGGTGTCGAGTAGGTCATTTCTAGCCGAACAAAACTTATTTCAGCGATACTTTTTTCGGAACTAGGTAAGTTACTAATTCCCCTTTAAATGTTAAAATAGTCATATATGCTATATGTGATACTTCTACTTGTTAATTTTGTGTTTTGGGTAATATTTGCTATACTTGTAATTTTGGGACAACGGGAGTATATGAACTTAGTTATAGCTGGTGTTGTAATGGTTTAGAAACCATATTGAAATCTTAATGAAAGTTGCTAATGTTGTGACTAATGTTGGGTAGTATCTTGTGTTTATATGTTATGCTTGTGAAACAAAAGGAGTAAACTTTGGTTAAGTTTTTAGGCCTGCCGGGTGATGTGGGCGGCCGCCCAAAAATGGGTGTGCGGCCGCACATCTATCTGAAGGGTTTTCTTCTTGGGACAGAGCATTTTGGGGGCCGCACAGCCCTGTTTGGGCGACCGCCCAGTTGTCTGAAAAAGTTTAGAGTTTTCAAACTAAAGGGTTTAGAGGTCAATCTTGGTCTAGTTTTTGGGTAGTATCCTAAAGTACTTAGATGATTGTTGTGGATTACTAAAGTGGTAGAATTGGTTCCTTTGTGAACCCAAGTGTTGTGGAATGTTAGTAATGGATTAAATGCCCCGAGTTTTGTTTAGCAAGTATTCATTACTGTGCTTCTTGTTAAAAGTCCAGCTGGTCTTGTTGTGGAGTCAGCCAATGGAAGAATTATAGTGGTACAGGTAAGTCCACTATAAGGTTTTCCATTGGAGCTTGTGAGTCAGGCGGTGGGAGAATTATAGTGGCACACAAGCCAAGTTCACTATAAGATGTCCATTGTGCCTTTTAGTTTCCCCAGTCTAGATTGGCCTTGGATGGGATGAATTGCTCCCTTTGGTGAGTATTTGGGTTATGACTTTGTGTCATATTTCCCTCTCTGGTTACTTGGTTCTATTGGTTATGGTTTGGTTTTCGGGATCCCGACGGCTTCAGCTATTTATGCTGCTCAGATGGTTTCTCAGTTGGTATTCTCATCAGTTATGGTTATTGGGTAAACCTTGGCTTGGTATCCACCGGAGTGTGGGCAATGAGATATATAATGTGCTATATGCTATATGTTTACTTGTTGATATTGTTTCTTCATGATCATCATATCAGCATGTAACTTAGTTGCATGTTAGTAGCTTACTGAGATTTATTCTCACCCTTATTTGTTTACTGTTTTAGATAAAGGTGGGTCCAGGGGATATGACATTTGGCACGGGAGGACGTTCGTTTGGTAAGAGTTGGGACTTGTTTTGTTGAAGGTTACATTATGTAAATGTAAACCCTTTGGGTAGAGTACCCGTACTTTCATATGGTCACATCTATTTTGGTAAATGTTGATGTATGTATATTTGTTTAAAAGTTGTAAGCCTTTGGGCTAAGTACTTTCGTTGTGAAAGTGTTTGTAAAAGTTTGTTTCAAGTCAAGTGAATTCTTTGAACTTCAAGTGTGTTTTGTTCAACTTTCTAAAAGGACATTTCGAAAATTTTTAGGAGGAATTTTATAACGTCTTCCCCTCGTGTCCCGAGCGTGGGGCCAAGTAGGACCACGGGTACGGGGCGCGACAGTTGGTACAGTTGGTATCAGAGCTAGGTTGTAGATTGTCTAGAATGACTAAATGACCTAGGAGGGTAGTAGATTATAGAGTGAGTAACGTTGAGTGTTTGATGCAGGTATTCATTAAAAATGGGTGAAACTGACGGAGATCAGGCCGGCTCTTCGGGGCAAGGGGATGCCAGAGAAGAGGCTCGAATTATGTTTCAGGGAATGTTTGAAGCAGCGATGAAAACTATAAATGATCAGAGGCAAGAAAGGGAACAGGTACCACCAAGATATGGCCTAGAACAGTTTCTGAAAATGAAGCCTATGGAGTATGATGGAGAGCCCGATGTATCTAAAACTGAAAGGTGGATTGAATCGATGGAAAATATCTTTGATGCTTTGAGATGTTCGGAGGAAGATCAAGTCAGGTTTGCTACCTATAAATTGAATGGAGCGGCTGAGCATTGGTGGAAAGCTTTGAAAACAAAATGGGATGAGACTCATGTACCTTATACTTGGGAGAATTTTCTGGGAAAGTTCAAAGAACACTTCATTCCTCGAGTAGATCAAGACAGGAAGGAGATGGAATTTCTTAACTTGGAGCAAGGTTCTATGTCAATTGCTCAATATTCAGCTAAATTTTTAGAGTTGTCCAGGTATTGTACTCACCTAGTGGCAACTGAGGAGAGGAAGGCTTCGAGGTTTGTGAAAGGTTTGAAAACCGTGATTAGAACTCAGCTAGTATCCCATAAGTTGCAAGACTTTCAGGATGCAGTGGATCGAGCTTACCAGGTGGAGCATGACATTGAGGAACATAAAAGGAAAATGGAATTGTTAGGCGCTGGGAAGCAAGTTAGGCAACCACAACGTGGTGAGAGTAGAGTAAATCAAGGTGGATCTTCACAATTTAAAGGGTCTTCTCAAAGACAGTCAGGTAACAGAAATCAAAGTAACACTTCAGGGAGTCAAAGCAGAGGAGTTTGTAATTATTGTCAGAAAGAAGGACATTCAGAAGAGAGATGTTAGAAGAAGCAGGGCAAGTGTTTGAACTGTGGTCAGTTAGGACATTTTCAGAGGGATTGCCCTAAGTATAGGATGCAAGCATCGGGAAGTGTGGTTGGGTCCTCTCAGGGTCAGAAGAGGGATTCCTCAGGCAAGCCTAAGGTTCAGGGTCGTGTCTTTGCTATTTCTCAGCAACAGGCTTCGGAGTCCTCTAATGTGATAGGAGGTATTATTTTTGTGTCTAGTTTGAGGGCACGTACACTTATAGACCCTGGCTCATCGCATTCTTATGTGTCTGTGCATTTTGCTTCTCGATTGCATTTGTCTTCTGAATCTCTACCTTATGTGTTAGAGGTGTCAACTCCTATAGGGGAGTGTTTGGTGACCAATGAGGTGTTGCATTCTTGTGATGTGCATATACGTGAGTATGTTTTACCTGCTGATTTAGTTATCTTACCATTACAAGATTTTGATGTTATCTTGGGTATGGATTGGTTGGGTAAATATTATGCGTCTGTTGATTGTGCTAATAAAGTGGTCACATTTCCTATCCCTAATGTTCCTAAGTTTTCTTTTGAAACTGTTCCCTGGGGTAGAGAGATTCGAATTATTTCTTATATGAAGGCTAGAAAGTTGTTGAATCGGGGTTGTGCGGGGTATTTGGCTAGTGTTCTTGATACTACAAAAAGGGTTCCTGATATTGGGGATGTGCCTATTGTTAAAGAATTTTCAGATGTATTTTCTTCTGAGTATACTATGCCTCTTGACCGGGAAATAGAGTTCTGTATTGACTTACTTCCAGGTACGGCTCCTATATCTGAAGCACCTTACAGAATGGCCCCAGCTGAATTGAAAGAGTTGAAGGTTCAGTTGCAAGAGTTACTTGATCGAGGATTCATTCGTCCTAGTGTATCCCCGTGGGGAGCTCCAGTATTGTTTGTTAAAAAGAAAGATGGGTCCTTGAGGCTGTGTATTGACAACAGAAAGCTGAATCAGGTAACTATAAAGAATAAATATCCGCTTCCTCATATTGATGATTTATTTGATCAACTTCAAGGGTCAGTTGTCTTTTCAAAACTTGACTTGAGGAGTGGGTACCATCAGTTGAAAATCCGTTCTGAAGACATTTCTAAAACTGCTTTTCGTAGTAGATATGGCCATTATGAGTTTCTGGTTATGCCTTTCGGGTTGACTAATGCTCCAGCTGTTTTTATGGATATGATGAATAGAGTCTTTAAACCTTATCTTGATACCTTTGTGGTTGTATTTATTGATGATATTCTGGTTTATTCCAAGTCCCGGGAGGAGCATGAATAGCATTTACGAATGGTTTTATCTATTCTTCGTGAGAAGCAGTTGTTTGCTAAATTCAGTAAGTGTGCTTTTTGGCTTAATGAAGTATCTTTTCTTGGGCATGTGATCTCCAATAAAGGTATATCAGTTGATCCATCCAAAGTTGAGGCTATTGTGAATTGGAGGAAGCCAGAATCAGTTACAGAAATTCGAAGTTTCTTGGGGTTAGCTGGATACTACAGAAGGTTCATTGAGGGGTTTTCTAAGATTGCAACTCCCTTGACTCATTTGACTCGAAAGAATATTCCTTATGTGTGGGATGAAAAATGCCAAGCTAGTTTTGAAGAATTGAAGAAGAGATTGACTACAGCTCCTATTCTCGCCCTACCTAATGGTAATGATGATTTGGTAATCTATAGTGATGCTTCTAAAGAAGGCCTCGGGTGTGTATTAATGCAGAATGGAAGGGTGATTGCATATGCTTCGAGGAAGTTGACTCCGAGTGAGCAGAATTATCCTACCCATGACATGGAGCTTGCAGCTATTGTCTTTGCCTTACACAAGTGGAAACATTATCTCTATGGAGCAAAGTTTGAGATTTTCACAGATCATCAGAGTTTGAAGTATCTTTTCTCCCAGAAAGAGTTGAATAATAGACAACGAAGATGGATGGAGCTATTGAAGGATTACGATTGTACAATTTACTATCATCCGGGCAAGGCAAATGTGGTAGCTGATGCTATTAGTCGGAAGTCTTATGTAGCTTCATTGATGGTGCGGGAATGGAAGATGTTGGAGGATGCTCGAGATTGGAGTCCTTATGAATCAAAGCATGGAGCTATTTTTGCGAACATTCGAGTATTTCCAACTTTAGTTCAACAAATAAAGGAAGCTCAGAAGGATGACCCAGAATTAGTAAAGATTATGGATAAAATCAAAGATGGTAAATTTGAGGATTTTTCCCTCAGTTCTGAAGGGGTATTGACTTTCAGGGGTCGTTTGTGTGTGCCTAATGTTGATGGGATTAAACACCAAGTTCTTGATGAAGGCCATAAATCAAGGTATACTATTCATCCCGGGAGTACTAAAATGTATCAGAATTTGAAACAACACTTTTGGTGGAATAATATGAAGAGAGAGATAGCGGATTATGTATCCAAGTGCTTAACATGCCAACAAGTTAAAGCTGAACATCAAAGGCCTGCAGGATTGCTTCAACCGTTAGAGATTCCGGAATGGAAGTGGGAACATGTTACTATGGATTTTGTGACAGGGTTACCTCGTACTCGAAAAGGTTGGATGCGGTTTGGGTGATTGTTGATAGATTGACAAAGTCTTCTCATTTTCTACCTATTGAGATCGGTTATTCTATGGAAAAGCTTGCAACCTTGTATATTAATGAGATCGTGAGGTTACATGGAGTTCCAGTGAGCATTGTATCTGATCGTGACCCTAGATTCACATCTCGGTTTTGGCAAGCGTTTCAGAAGGCTTTGGGTTCAGAGTTGAGATTTAGTACAGCTTTTCATCCTCAAACAGATGGCCAGTCCGAGAGAACTATCCAGATTCTTGAGGATATGTTGAGGGCTTGCTCAGTTGATTTTTCAGATTCGTGGGATATTCATTTGCCTCTCGTAGAGTTTGCTTATAATAACAGTTTTCAGTCCAGTATTGGGATGGCTCCTTATGAAGCTGTATGGGAGGAAATGTCGGTCTCCTATCTGTTGGGATGAAGTGGGAGAAGCCAAGATTTGGGGTGTTCAGATGGTTAATGATTCAGTTGAGAAGGTTAAACTTATTCGAGATCGTTTGAGTACTGCCCAGAGTAGACAGAAAAGCTACGCTGATCATCGGAGGCGAGACCTTGAGTTCGAAAAAGGTGACTTTGTGTTTTTGAAGGTTTCCCCTAAGGTTGGTATTCGAAGATATGGAAAGAAAGGCAAGCTTGCTCCGAGGTATATTGGTCCATTTGAGATTCTTGGAAGAGTGGGGGATCGGGCTTATCGTCTTGCATTACCTCCTTCTCTTGATAAGATCCATAATGTGTTTCATATTTCTATGCTTTGGAAGTATGTGTATGATTCTTCTCATGTTCTATCTGAGGTACCCGAGGATATTGAGCCGAGTATGTCTTATGAGGAACATCCGGTCCAAGTCATTGATTCGAAGGTGCAAGAATTGAGAAACAAAAGTATCCCTCTTGTTCGAGTTGTGTGGAGGAATCACAATGTGGAGGAATCGACTTGGGAACTTCGGGAGGAGATCGAGAGGAAGTACCCTTGGTTTTTTGAGGGCCTCGGTAAGTAACCCTAAAATTCGGGACGAATTTTCTTTAAGGGGGGGAGTGATTGTAGCGACCCTAAAACCCGTTTATATTTATTTAATATTTTGGGGATTTTTATTTGACTTATGTGTGCATTTTATGTGTTGCATCATATTTTATGATTTGCATATCATATTTGATTATTTGTGTTATTTACTTAGTTAGTAAAAATAATGATTAAAGGAGTTAAATGATTAAGTTGAAACTTGAGGGTCCTAGTTGAAAATATAAGTTCAGGGGCTTAATTGTTAACTATGAAAGTTGGGTGATCAATATGTAAAAATGAGTAAAATTCTCAATATAACTAGTTGCTTCTTTTTTCTTTCTCTGTATACTTCCCTCTGCAACTTTCCTCATTCCTTCGTAGGTTAAGAAAGAAAAAGGTAAGTTCGACCCATTTCGATTAATTCTTTTTATTTACTTACCGTTTTAAAAACAAATTATATAAAAATGATCAGGGTGTCGAGTAGGTCATTTCTAGCCGAACAAAACTTATTTCAGCGATACTTTTTCCGGAACTAGGTAAGTTACTAATTCCCCTTTAAATGTTAAAATAGTCATATATGCTATATGTGATACTTCTACTTGTTAATTTTGTGTTTTGGGTAATATTTGCTATACTTGTAATTTTGGGACAACGGGAGTATATGAACTTAGTTATAGCTGGTGTTGTAATGGTTTAGAACCATATTGAAATCTTAATGAAAGTTGCTAATGTTGTGACTAATGTTGGGTAGTATCTTGTGTTTATATGTTATGCTTGTGAAACAAAAGGAGTAAACTTTGGTTAAGTTTTTAGGCCCTGCCGGTGATGTGGGCGGCCCGCCAAAAAATGGTGTGCGGCCGCACATCTATCTGAAGGGTTTTCTTCTTGGGACAGAGCATTTTGGGCGGCCGCACAGCCCTGTTTGGGCGACCCGCCAGTTGTCTGAAAAAGTTTAGAGTTTTCAACTAAGGGGTTAGAGGTCAATCTTGGTATAGTTTTTGGGTAGTATCCTAAAGTACTTAGATGATTGTTGTGGATCACTAAAGTGGTAGAATTGGTTCCTTTGTGAACCCAAGTGTTGTGGAATGTTAGTAATGGATTAAATGCCCCGGGTTTTGTTTAGCAAGTATTCATTACTGTGCTTCTTGTTTAAAAGTCCAGCTGGTCTTGTTGTGGAGTCAGCCAATGGAAGAATTATAGTGGTACAGGTAAGTCCACTATAAGGTTTTCCATTGGAGCTTGTGAGTCAGGCGGTGGAGAATTATAGTGTGCACACAAGCCAAGTTCACTATAAGATGATGTCCACTGTGCCTTTTAGTTTCCCCAGTCCAGATTGGCCTTGGATGGGATGAATTGCTCCCTTTGGTGAGTATTTGGGTTATGACTTTGTGTCATATTTCCCTCTCTGGTTTACTTGGTTCTATTGGTTATGGTTTGGTTTTCGGGATCCCGACGGCTTCAGCTATTTATGCTGCTCAGATGGTTTTCTCTGATGTGGTTCTCAGTTGGTATTCTCATCAGTTATGGTTATTGGGTAAACCTTGGCTTGGTATCCACCGGAGTGTTGGCAATGTGATATATAACTTGATGTTATGTGCTATATGCTATATGTTTACTTGTTGATATTGTTTCTTTATGATCATCATATCAGCATGTAACTTAGTTGCATGTTAGTAGCTTACTGAGATTTATTCTCACCCTTATTTGTTTACTGTTTTAGATAAAGGCGGGTCCAGGGGATAGGACATTTGGCACGGGAGGACGTTCGTTCGTTTGGTAAGAGTTGGGACTTGTTTTGTTGAAGGTTACATTATGTAAATGTAAACCCTTTGGGTAGAGTACCCATACTTTCTTATGGTCACATCTATTTTGGTAAATGTTGATGTATGTATATTTGTTTAAAAGTTGTAAGCCTTTGGGCTAAGTACTTTCGTTGTGAAAGTGTTTGTAAAAGTTTGTTTCAAGTTAAGTGAAGTCTTTGAACTTCAAGTGTGTTTTGTTCAACTTTATAAAAGGACATTTCGAAAATTTTTAGGAGGAATTTTATAACGTCTTCCCCTCGTGTCCCGAGCGTGGGGCCAAGTAGGACCATGGGTACGGGGCGCGACAGGACGGATGTCAGGTAGTGGTGCTACAACTACCTAGGACTACAAGACAAATCAAAGGACGACAATGACAGCTCAACCAATGGGAATTTGGCAGCACTGTACCCTTCAGATTTGATTCAAATCTTTACCCAACGGTCACAAGGGTGCACTGCCTATAAATAGCCTTCATTTTTCAACAATGAAGGTTGCTGAGCTTCAAGAGATTTATTCCCAAGTATTCAAGTTTGCTTTGAAGATTGAAACCCAGATATTCAAACCTTGAACCATCTCTTTAGCAAACCCAGAATTCCTTCATCAAGCTTCAAGCCATCAACCATTCCATACTCAGCCTTTACACAGAAAGTTCTTCATTTGCTCAAACCATCATTTAGATACTTAGAGCATTTGATTTATTTCCACACACACACCCGATTTATATAATCACATAGATTATATACTTCGAATACACCGGTTGATTTTTCATAGCTTTATAGGTTAGATTGTTTGATTAGAGTTTAGAATCATCTTGTAAAATCTCCTCTAATTAATACAAGTCTAATAGCTATTAGAAAATCCTAGACTAACCATCTAGGTAAAGGACGTAGTTCATTCAAGAATGAACCTCTTCAAATTGTGTGTTTGATCTTTACTTTTCTGTCTTGTCATTTACTTTTCTGTTTATGGTCTTTAACTTGAATCCATATACGAAATGAATTGAAAAGTGAATTGTGTTTTTCTTTGATCTTCAATTTGATCTATCGTTGCATCATAGTGTTTTCAACCCGAGTCAAACCGCCCAACTCTTTAACTATCAGTTTGGCCAAAACCGCAAAACTCCGCTGTGTATTTTATCAGTTCAGTTTAAGTGCTTTAAACCGCAGTTGACCAAACTGATAAGTACTCGGTTGATTTTTAAGGGTATTTTACGAAAAAGTTTGGACGGCTATTCACCCCCCCCCTCTAGCGGTTCTATACCCTTGTTGCCCTCTGGGACCAACAAAGAGTCTCTAACCCAAAATGACAAATAATGAGAAATGATGAATAGTATTTTAAACTTTGTCTTTCTAATTCTAATGCTTCTATAATTTTATAAGAATAAATAAATAAATAAATATATATATATGATGCTGCAAGAAACATACCGGATTATCCCTAGTCCAACGATTAGGATAATCCCAGAAAAAAGAGCCTCTTAAATCGGGTCTACACACACGAAACAATAAAACGTAAACTCAGCTGGGGCTTCACCGGCGAAGGCCCTCCGGCGTGAGAATAAGTATCACGTTTATAGAGAGAATATATTAAATAAAACAATTGACTAAGAGAGAGCCAAGAGTTCATTGTTTGGTACAAAATTACAAAGTACATTGGATTATGTCGTAAATTTGTGGTACGATGCATAAATCGTAAACAAAAGCTTGGTACGTTGCATTTTTTTGTTGTTTTTCCATTCATTTTGGGACAGAGAGAGCATCTTTTTTTCTACAAGACTGAGAAATAACACTATAATAGAAGACTGAAATTTAAGACATTAGAGACTTTGTCTAAATTGTGCAAAAACCATCTCAAATGATGAATAATATGTCCTATATATAAAAAAAGGTAGTAGTTGATCTTTGTATCTAAATCAAATACTAAAACTAAGGAATCTGTACAATAAATAGATTAGGAAACTAATGACTTGCACGGCATGTCAAAGTGACCGCTAGGGTTTGTCAAGGTGCCGAAGTATGCTGTCTAATATGCCCCCGCAAGATGGACGGCCGGAGGGAAAGACCAATCTTGGAGATGAGAAAATGAAACTGAGTACGTGGTAGGGCTTTAGTGAGAACATCGGCCAGCTGATTATCACTCGAGATATTCCATCGATGTAGGGATAGAGGTCGTAACCGAGAAGAGAAGCTTCGACTTGGGTTTTCCATGCGATGTAATTTGTGGGTGTGAGTTTAAGGACATACGCTAGGGATACAACGATGAGGGGTTTTGTTGGTTCGACCGGATTTGGGAGGGTGGAGGATCCGGCCATGGTGAAAGTTTGAGGATCGTTATGCTCTAGATACCATGTAAGACATTAGAGAACATTGTGTAAATTGTGCAAAAGCCATCTTAAATTTTATTGATGAATAATATGTCCTATATGTACAAAATGTAGTAGTTGATCTTTGTATCTAAATCAAATACTAAAACTAAGGAGTCTGTACAAGAAATATATTAGGAAACTAATGACTTGCACCGCAAGTCAAGGTGACGGCTAGGGTTTGTCAAGGTGCCAAAGTATGCTGTCTAATATGCCCCCTCAAGATGGACGACCGGAGGGAAAGACCAATCTTGGAGATGAGAAAATGAAACCGAGTACGTGGTAGGGCTTTAGTGAGAACATCGGCCAGCTGATTATCACCCGAGATATTCCATCGATGTTGGTATAGAGGTCGTAACCGAGGAGAGAAGCTTCGACTTGGGTTTTCCATGCGATGTAATTTGTGGGTGTGAGTTTAAGGACATCCGCTAAAGATACAACGATGAGGGGTTGTGTTGGTTCGACTGGATTTGGGAGGGTGGATGGCCATGGTGAAAGTTTGAGGATCGTTATGCTCTAGATACCATGTAAGACATTAGAGACTTTGAGTAAATTGTGCAAAAGCCATCTCAAACTTTATTGATGAATAATATGTCCTATATATATAAAAGGTAGTAGTTGATCTTTGTATCTAAATCAAATACTAAAACTAAGGAATCTGTAAATGAAATAGATTAGGAAACTAATGACTTGCACCGCAAGTCATTAGTTTCCTAAGGTTTGTCAAGGTGCCAAAGTATGTTGTCTAATATGAAATGGAGGACACGATAAAAATAAGCCAGAGAGAGGGGAACATAATTAAGAAGAACAATATTAATAGAAGAGTGAAATGGAGGACACGATAAAAATAAGCCAAAGAGAGGGAACATAATTAAGAAGAAAAATATTACTCCCTCTATCCGAAGAATAGTTTGTTTTCCCTTTTCACTTTTAAATAGTCCCATGTAAGTTCACAAAGGTACAAGCAAATACACCTAAATAATGTGAAAGAACATTTCCTGAAAACGTCTTAGTTCAATGAGGAACGTAAAATCCAAAACAAATAACATAGCCGTATGAGGAAATTGAGCATAGTTCACATCCCTGCCCAATTTTTAGAACGTCTAACCTGTGCACTTCATTCATCACAAAGTTCTAAAATCCCCAAGCATTTACACAAGCCACACAAAAGTCCTTCAGTTGTTTAAAGGAAAGAAGATTTTAAAATTTACCTACAATAAAAAAGCGGTGGGGCACATCTAGAGGCTGAGCAGATTGGGAGAAAAGTTCATTAAAGTTCTGGGATAGGTCAGGTCCTAGGTGTGATCTCATTCCATGTCACACTAGTCTGGGTTGTACATTTCACTTTCATATTTTTGTCTTTATTATTTTTATATTTATTGAGTCGTCCCCACCATAGTGCTAATGTCCCCCAACTGATTTTTTGTTGTTCTGGTAAACTTTGTAAATAAATTTATGCCCAATGAAATCTTTTCTAAATAAATGTCTAATGACATGTTTCTAGGGAGAGTATTTATGGAATTTTTTATGCTATCAATGGTAGTTGAATTTTCTCAAGATTTGGTTACTCTCTCCGTCCCATAATTATATGCACAAATTGCCATTTTTGGTTGTCTCATTGATAAGTCACACTTTCCTAAAATGGCAAAGAATATTTACTATTCATCTCACTCATTCTCTCTCTCCTACTTTACTTTTACACTCACAACATCAATCAACCTACTATTCCCTACCCCACTTTCTCTCTCTTACTTCACTTTTCACACTCACAACAACTACCTATTACTATTCATCTCTTAATTCCCGTGCAAAACCTATTTTGTGCACATAGTTATGGGCGGAGGGAGTATAATTTTTCTTTGTCTCCCACAATTTTTTTCTTTTGATAAATCTGAAATGTTGAACACTCTCTTGTGTCCTGGAAGCCTGAATCTCTTGTGCATGATGGTTCATCTCTGTCTCCAGCAACCGTTCCCTCCTCAAGTCCAGCTGACGGTGTTCCTCGATGCAATCAAATCTGGTCTCACATCAAACAGTTTTTCCATCGTACCGAGTATATGTGAAATTGATCATCTCGCATTCTGATCAAAAAAGGGGAGAGTATGTAAAAAGGGGGAGATAAAGTTGGTATGGTTGTTATCTTGGTACTTTTGGTACTCTAATGGTATTCTATTTTCTTTGACAATTTTATGGCAAGTATAGTTCTCAAAAAGGAAAGATCTCATTGCCAATTTTTTTTGTCAACAGATGGATTCAGGGGGAGTTTTTAGGTTGGTCACTTAATAATCTTAATTTTTTTGTTTTGACCAGAAAGTCATTAATCAGCGGGAGATTGTAAGTGTGGCTATTTTAGCACACACGATTTTGTTATGACTGTGTTAATTTTTAGGTGTGTTTTAATTTAGGGATTTATGTCTTTCTTATTTATGTTAAGTTTTGTAAATATCTTTTTATTTTAATTATATTTACTAACATACTAATTAGTTTCCTAGTTTTTGTATATCTCTTTTGATATTTTGTAGATATCTCTCACTTGGATTAGGAAGTTACATTTAAAGAAAAGATGTAGTTGATCAACACAAGATTTGCTTGGATATCTCCAAGATTGAGTAGTCTTCAAGAAAGGACTTATTGTCTTATAAAAGGAGAAATTCATTTTCATTATTCTCCAAGTATTCTGACTTTTGCTCATGCGATTCAGATCTTATTTGGGAGCATTTTTGGTGGGAGAATCCTTTTGTAATAAGTTTTTTCTAGAACATGTTTTGAGTGTTTAGTGTTTTCATATTTGGTCTCTTCTCTTGATTTCTTCTTTGTAATTGATCATAACAGTTTTTAATAATGAAAAGTTTTGTTGTCTACAAAAAGTTGATGTAGATGTGTTAATCCAATTGTTTTCATTCATTTTTTTGCTGCAAATTCTGTTTGGTGCAGTCCGTGGTGTTATCACACTGGACTCACATCAGTACTCTGAGTTTTTTTTTGTCCGACCATCTGAACTATCAAAACTTTCAGGTTCGCAAGTCGAAAGCCAGATCTAACAGAATCCTTGATCTAATAGAAACCCAGGTAAGGTACTAATTTACTTGAGACCAACAACGCATGCTATAAAACCGAGCAATATTTTTAAAACAGAGAGAAAACGATTGTGACTCCGGTGGCGGACTTAAGACTTCTGCTCAGCGGGTGCACTAATAACTAAAAAAAAATTACTCCTTCCGTCCTAGTTTAAAGTTTTTACTTTGTTTTTTGGTATGTTCCAGTTTAAAGTTCTTAGTTGCTTTATTCCTTAAATGGAAAAATATGAATAGTGTTTTGGACAATATATCCTCGTAAAGTTCATATATTACAAAAACCATCACTCACCCATTTAGCTACTTTTCACACACTTGCTTTATGAATAGATGATTTTATCCTCCAAATATTATTATTGTTGACTCAAATTTACCTTAGTTTCTTAATAAGTGTGTAAAGTCAAACTAAGAACATTAAACCGGGACGGAGGGAGTATTTTTTTAAAAAAAAAATAACACTAAAAAATTTAAGCTTTGTTTGTCTTTTACTCTATTACATATTATAAACTATCAACATATATCAACAGAGAAAATTTAAAATGATATTTACATTAAACTATAATTATCAGTGTTTTAATAAATATAATATGGAGGACAAGAAAAAAGAAAGAGAAATCACTATTTTTTTTTAATGTGCAATATAAATCAGTCAAATCATAAATTCATAATCAAGCAAAACTAATACTCCCTCCGTCCTGGAGTAAGAGTCCCTCCTCCCATTTGAATGGAGATTAAGAAATGATGGAAGTAATGTAAGTGTTGTGAGTGTAAACGTAAAGTAGAAGAGATGATGAGTGGGAGGAATAGTAAGTTGATTAGTGTTATGAGTATAAAAGTAAAGTAGGAGGGATAATGAGTGAGATGGATAATAAATATTCTTTGCCATTTTAGGAATGAGACTCTTACTCTGAGACGTACTAAAATTAAAAGTAGGACTCTTACTCTGGGACGAAGGGAGTATGAATCATAGCGGTTGTATGTCATTTAGTCCGCATAGTCCCTTCCATGTATTGTAATATCAGTTGTACTTAGGATGACTTTCTTGGAGAAAATCATAATGGTCCGATATTGTCTTGTTAATGACAACTCATAAATCCGTTCATGCATATGCAAATAACATAACGTAATAAGTTTGTCAGAAACATAAAAAAAATGAGCTCAAGATGTCAAAACATAAAGAACATAAACATCATCATACACGTCAATAATGGTTGTCACTAATGCCAATTCTCTCGACATGGTCATTAAAAATCTTTGGTGGCACCCCTTTATACCATCTCCAACGGTACTCTAAAACTCCAAAAATAGAGCATTGTTGTACTCCAACGGAACTCTAAACACTGCTCTATCAATAGAGCAACTTTAACACTTGCTTCAAATTTAGTGCAAGGGATAGTGCTGCGCTATCCCGTTTTTCTTGTTCTTTTTCTTTTTAAATATCCCTTTTTTGTTTTTCTTTTTGATATATATGAAAATATTTTACAATATAAAATTATATAACCTACTATTATTTATATATGTGAAACAATAATGAATATTTTTATCATATTCTTATTTAGTACTCCCTCTGTCCCTAAATGAGTGTCCATTTTCAAGAAATCTTTGTCCCAAAATGAGTGTCTTTTTTTAACATAACTTTGTCTCTAAATATTTTTTTTCGAAATTTTTTTCACCGGTCTCTTTATACTTGCAAAACTAAATGTTTGGAAAAGAGATTACAATATTATATATGAATCTTTGCTACCAAATTGTAAAAAAAATTGAGATTTTCAGATGTCCCTTAAAATGAAATTTGGACACTCATTTAGGGACAGGGGTAGTATAAAATTTGAAGCAAACTGTTGGAAATATTTGGTGTAAAAATTGCGCTATTATAAAGAATAGTGCAATTTTTGCACTAAACTGTTGGAGATGGTCTTAGTCAACGGATCCACAATTATAAGCTTGGTGCTAATGTGCTCTATTGACACCCTTTGTTTTTAAACCTCTTTTTTAACGGCAAAGTATTTCAATTCCATGTGTTTAGCACCTTTGGAATACTTGTCGTTTTTAGAGAAGAAAACTGCTGCGGAATTGTCACAATAAATTTTCAACGGCTTGACAATTGTTGGAAATTGGTTTAGTTTATTAGGTTTGACCAATATTTGACCAATTTTAATTATTGATTCCATTTAATAAAAATGGAAATAAGTTGCAAATTAGTAATCTACATTCGGAGTAGATTAACGTGATGTATTTATTTTCTCAAAACCAATTTCGGATGAATGAGAAATTAATTATGGAAAGTGTGCAACTATAATGGGTTTATGAAGAGTTGGAAATGTGGAAAGCCATTTATCCCACATTGGTTGGAAAATGAAAAAGATGAGAGTATTTAATATAGCTCATCTAAGAAGGTTCCAATCAAGTGTGGACTTGGGCTTCCAAGCTAAGTGGGCCTTTGGGCTATCCATACAAGCTAGTGGGTAAATAGGTTGATTTTGGGCTAGCCCAAAATTGAGCTATGACCGGCGAAGCGGCGCGAAGGGCGGTTTAGGGCGCACTTTGCACTTCGCACGTGAGCAGAGGAGCTTAAATTTTTGGCGAAAGTGAGCTCGGTTGTCCGGGGTCCAGTTGGTTGGTACGGCTCGGGCTCGGTGGCTTAGGCGGTCCAGTCCACTGGTTAGTGGGCTCTGATCGGCCCAGTTGGATCGGGTCAATCCGAGGCCCAGTTCGGCTGAAAGGACGTGTGGGTCAGAAGCTTCTGGAAGGCGGTTGAGCGGTTACAGCATGGAGAAACCCGCGCCGGTTCGAACAGGCGGGTTAAGAGTCTTGGGCCGACCCAAAAAATCTCAGCCTTCCATTTGAATCTGATCCAACGGTCCCAGATCCATCAGCCACAAATAACAACTATTCCCAAAAGGCTCCTCACCTCTTCAAAACCTATACAAAGGACCCCTCCCCTCTTTTCATTCCATCTAGAAATCCAAAGCATTCTCATATTACTTAGAGAATCCGAGTATAGTCAGTCTTTGCATTTCAATTCCAAGTAAATCCCGAGTGTTCAGTAGTTCGCCCGAAAGTTTCAGAGTCGTTGTGCTACGTTCTGAAATTCCGAAAGTCGTTGTATCTTGGAGACAATTGCCGTAGTCCGTGAGCACTTATATACGGGGCAATATTGTCTTACGGAGAAAGAGTCCAACTCTTGCCTCGACTTTAATTATTTATTTATTAAATATTTTTTTCCGTCCCCGTTTTATTTATTTTAAAGCCATATTTTATTAAATACACCCATTATCCTCCAACAATCGTAAGACAATATTTTTTTTTTGTATTTGAAATAATGGATTTTAATCCAGTGTGTGCTTCAGGCTCTGCTCCACATTACCCGGCTCTTGGAAACAATTTGGAAAAATCCGAAGGCGCAAATTTCAAGAAATGGAAACAGAGCATGTTGATGTTCTTAACTACCCTCAGCCTACAAGTCTCCTAACAGAAGACCCCCCGGCCATTTCCGATGAAGATCCAGATCCGCAAAAGCGGATGACCAAGAAAGCATAGAATCATAGTGATCTCATATGTAGAATGTAAATCCTGAATGGGCTAGATGATGCCATATTCAGGAAGTATTATTTCATGGAGACAGCCAAAGAATTATGGAATTCTTTGGAACATGCCTATAAGGGCAAGAAATCCAACTTCAAGAATTGCTTCAACTGTGGCAAACCCGATCACCTTTCTAGAAACTGTCAGATTCCAAGATGGAGAATATGCAACATGAATCAAGCCAACATCATTGAAAGGTTGAACAGGCTTGATCTTGAAGCTATGGTATGTGAAGCCAATCCAAAGAAGTCAGATGAAAACCAAAGCAAATGGTGGTTAGACACTGGAGCTACCTGCCATATATGTGCTGATAAAGAGTGCTTCTCATCATATACTCCTGTCAGAGGAAGAAAAGTGAACATGGGAAACTCTTCTACTTCCAATGTCGAAGGACATGGAAATGTGGTACTGAAGATGCACTACTGTGAATTGACGCTCAAGGATGTACTGCATGTCCCAGACATCCGCATGAACCTTGTGTCAGGCTTTTTATTGGTCAAAAATGGTTTTAGACTAGTTTTTGAAAATAATATGTATGCTATAACTAGAGGTGGTCAATTCATGGGAAATGGAAACCTTGAAGAAGGTCTCTTTAGAATGATTGTAATAAACGTATTCCGCCCAGAGGCGAAGAATAAAGATATTGTTGCTTATTTGTCTGAGTGTTTTAATTTATGGCATGATAGATTAGGACATGTGAATTTAAATTCATTACGAAGGCTAGTAAATTTAAATTTACTTCCTAAAATGGAATTTAATACAGAAAATAAGTGTGAAGTATGTGTGGAAGCTAAAATGACAAAGTCACCCTTCCCTACAGTTGAAAGAAGTACAACACCTCTAGAGTTGGTCCATACGGACGTGATGTATTTATTTTCTCAAAACCAATTTTGGGTGAATGAGAAATTAATTATTGAGAGTGTGCAACTATAATGGGTTTATGAAGAGTTGGAAATGTGGAAAGCCATTTATCCCACATTAGTTGGAAAATGAAAAAGATGAGAGTATTTAATATATCTCATCTAAGAAGGTTCCAATCAAGTGTGGACTTGGGCTTCCAAGCTAAGTGGGCCTTTGGGCTATCCATACAAGCTAGTGGGTAAATAGGTTGATTTTGGGCTAGCCCAAAATTGAGCTTTGACCCGCGAAGCGCGCGAAGGGCGGAATGGGCGGTTTAGGGCGCACTTTGCACTTCGTATCGGTCGCTGGGAGCTGTGGAGCTTAATTTTTTGGCGAAAGTAGGCTCGGTGGTCCGTGGTCCAGTTGGTTGGTCAGCTCGGGCTCGGTGGCTTAGGCGGTCCAGTCCACTGGTTAGTGGGCTCAGATCGACCCAGTTGGATTGGGTCAATCCGAGGCCCAGTTCGGCTGAAAGGGCGTGTGGGTCGGAAGCTTCTGGAAGGCGGTTAGGCGGTTACAGCTTGGAGCGACCCGTGCCGGTTCGAACAGGCGGGTTAAGAGTCTTGGGCCGACCCAAACAATCTCAGCCTTCCATTCGAATCTGATCCAACGGTCACAGATCCATCAGCCACAAATTACAACTATTCTCAAAAGGCTCCTCACCTCTTCAAAACCTATATAAAGGACCCCCTCCCCTCTTTTCATTCCATCCAGAAATCCAAAGCATTCTCATATTCCTTAGAGCATCCGAGTATAGTCAGTATTTGCATTTCAAGTCCAAGTAAATCCCGAGTGTTCAGTAGTTCGCCCGAAAGTTTCAGAGTCGTTGTGCTACGTTCTGAAATTACGAAAGTCGTTGTATCTTGGAGACAATTGCCGTAGTCCGTGAGCACTTATATACGGGGCAATATTGTCTTACGGAGAAAGAGTCCAACTCTTGCCTCGACTTTAATTATTTATTTATTAAATAATTTTTTCCGTCCCCGTTTTATTTATTTTAAAGCCATATTTTATTAAATACACCCATTATCCTCCAACAGCAATAGTGTCAGAAGATTCCAAGTCCTAAATAAAGTTCCGTAGCCATAACCCGTGAACAGTGACCTCAACATACAAAAGTAATCCGCAATGTCCTACGTGTCAATGAAAAACGCTCCTGCGGACTAGAACATGTTTTCCAGAACATATACTCCAGCTGTCCTATTCGAATTAAGAGAAATTTTCATTTTGGGTGTCCCATTCGAATTAGAAAAAATTTCCATTTTGGGTGTCCCATTCGAATTAGGACAACCCAAAAAGGAAGTGTTTTATTTAATGAGACCTATATTCACACTCACAACAACTTTCCACTCATAATTCTCTACCCAACTTTCTCTCTCTTATTTCACTTTTCATACTCACAACACCTACTCCACTAACACTTTTTCCTTAATCCCTGTGCTCAACCAAAAAATCCTAATTCGAGTGGGACGGAGGGAGTATACAATTGCTCTGTCTATTTTTTTTTGTATAGCAGCAGCTCGTTTTTCGTTAGTGCCATAAAAAGTAACGGGCGAACGACAAAGTATGGTAACGTACTATTGCATTTGTTACAATTAATGCAACATACTAATATTTGACATATTAATAAAATGTACTTTACCCATTTGTTACATATTATGGAACGCACCCTAACGACGTTAAAAAAGATAACCCTAATGTCAACAAAATAAGAAAAAGACTAACACCCGTTAAATACAATGAACATTCGTTAGCTTATTTAACGGATTTGATAGTCTTCTTCCTTGTATTTCACAATTTCCTGTCCTCCACCACCAGTCCTCCACACACCACCACAAATCATCACCCATCTCTGCCCTCAACCACCACAGATCTGCCCTTTCTTTTCGTCACTCAAACCCAACCATTCTTTCCCTTCATCAATTCCATCACCGATCACCATCAAGCTCCAGCCCCGTCGCCTCTCTTCTCCGGAGAGCATCCCTTTGGTCCAGATTTTCCAGCCTTCTTCTGTAATAAAAAAAAATTAAAAAATCGCAGCTCTCTCTTTCTAACCTGTAATCCAGATGAACACAGCCCGCAACATAGAGCTGGGCACGATTTGGGTTCAATCTTTGATATGAGGGTTCAATTTCGAATTTGGGGCTTCACCTAGGGTTCGAAATTTCCAGTTTTGATTTGAGTTTATGTTCGATTTAGGTTTTGAAAGGTCCATTTTTTTATCAAAACACTCTTAAGGCCAAAATGATAGAGAAATATGCGCAGCGGAATAGATATTTTCTTAAGCCTTATAGTTGTTGTCTAACATATATATTCCTAATTTCTTTGTCAATTTTATCTTGTCTATGTGATCAAGCAATAATATATTAAAGCAAGAAATATAAATGAAAATTAAAGTGCAAGACAAGAAATAAAAAGAGACAAGAGGCGAGAATTTTTAAAGTGGTTCGGAGGCAAAACCCATCTCCTACATCCACCCCCACTGTTAGAACAGTGAGACCAATTCACTATAATCCGCTCTCTTTAGAGCTTACAAGAATTGATAAGGCAAGTTCCTCGAACCCCCTCTACTTAATTGACACTTCAATTAAGGTTGCTTCTTCCAAAGCGAAAATAAAAATAAAAAATATCACAAATGTGAAAATAGAGTTCTTCCTCGGATTGACACTTGAGTTGTCGGATGGAAGAGATTCTTTGTGAATGAAGATTCCTCCAGCAATGTTTTCTTCTCTTGTTTCAGTTGAAGAGCAAACATTCAAAGCAAATATTCAACCTTGCAGTAAATGGAGAAGACATTAAACACAATGAAGACCAAGACTATCCTTGAAGACTCCACCCATTTCATTAAACCTCCCCAACGGATACTTCCTCTTTCACCCTATAAATTGAACCCAAACTCCCCATTTACCAGTGTGTTTTTTCCCCACACCAAAGTACCCTTCATCCCAGTAACCTTTAAACTTTAGTGTGTGCAATAAACCCAATTGCACACACTATGTTTTACTCACAATGCTTCAACAGCTAACCTCACCCTTTTTATCCCTTCACCCTTCTGGACAGCTATCCAGTACTAGTGTGCATCCCACACCAAATTCCTCTACCCAGCATGTATCTTACCTAGTGTGTGCAATAAACACCAATTGCACACACTAAGGTTTACACCCCAAAAACCAACCCTTTAACCCCAGCAGCTATCCTTCAGTAGCTATCTTCCCATTTATCCCCTTACCATTTTAACCCTGTGACAATTAACCCAACCAAACCTTGCAGCCATTTAGAGGGAACACCGAGCCAAAGAATCTCTTCCATCCGACAACTCAAATGTCAATCCGAGGAAGAACCACACCAACACCCATACTTTTCTCTCCCCTGTAATCTCTCTGCATATTGTTCTGCAGATTTGAGCATTTGCATAATACCCCTGCAAATTTTGTGCCCTTCGTGCACCCAGTTACAACCCACCTCAAGCCTAAGCTATCAACCAAGCTTAATCGTTTTTCTTTTTAACTCATGTAATTTTTCTTTTCTTTTTACAGCCTTATAGTTGTTGTCTAATATATATATTCCTATTTTATTTGTCAATTTTAATAATAATAATAATAATAATAATAATAATAATAATAATAATAATAATAATAATAATAATAATAATAATAATAGAATATACTCCCACCGTTCCATAACAAAATACTCATTTTGTAGTTTTGAGAGGAAAGTATCACTTTCCAAAAAGGAAAATATGTTCTCCACTTCCTCTCTCCTTCCACTCACAACAACTACACCCTACATTCTCTCTCATTCCCAGTCACAACACCTACTTTTTCAATATCATTCCTTAATTTTCTATTCGTAAAAGTAAATGGGTACTTAGCGTTGTGGTATAGACCTCCCAAACCAAACAGATCGCAAGAATAAATTACGCAAACCCAACAAGCAAGAACGATAAAAGAAGCAAAAACAGTAAAAATATACAAAGAATTGTTTACCCACTTCGTCAATATTTTTTACTACGTCTGGGGCACTACCAAGCTAGGATCTTGCACTATAATATGTTAATCTGATTACAATGAGTTTTAGGGCGGAACCCTGCTTATATACACAACCTAGAATAAGACCAAACCCTAGTCTAATTAGAATTCCCGAAATTCATCTTAGTTCCCGTCTAGCTCTACACGGCCCACTCCCGTCTCTATGCACGCCCGAGCATCTCGGCCGAGTAGCATGCCTAGCTCGGCCGTGCTCTACGTTTCGACAGAAGGTATGTTTTTCGCCTCCTTAGTGCACGGGCGCTCTCAGGCCTTGACCCGCCCGAGCTGCATGGCCGAGTCCTTTACCTGGCTCGACCGATCCCCGCCTGCTTCGCTGAATCACTGATTTCTTCCAATTTAACCACTAGTTCCCGGTTTATCTCTATTCTAAAAATATCCCATCTAGAGATAAACCTGTATACAATCCCCGTATCCGTCTTCAACTCATTCATAGTGCCTTCCTAGCACTCACCTCGATCATGGTAGTGCCTTTCTCCTATCCTATTCTCCAAGCCCCGTTGAAGCTATACAAAGCTTCAACTTATCAAGGTTTACAACCTTGGTTAACATGCCAGCCGGGTTTTCCGATCCTTGAATCTTCTCTAGCCTTAAGATCTTCCTCTCTAAGAGATGCCCGATGTAGTGAAACCTCAGCTCGATATGCTTCGTTCTAGAAAGAAACGCCGGATTCCTTGCTAGGTGTATTACACTCTGACTGTCACTGTAGAGAGCATTACCACTTCGCGTCTTTCCAAGTTCACCTAAGAAGTTTTGCAACCATACCATCTCTTTACTCGCCTCTGTCACTGCCACATATTCTTCCTCCATAGTAGACTGAGCCACGATGTTTTACAATTTAGAAGCCCAAGAGATTTCCGTACCACCCAATGTAAACACATAACCCGTAGTACTTCTCCTCTTATCAAGATAACTTGATTCCAAGTCTGCATCAACATAACCCACTAACACTACATCCTTGTTTGAGAAACATAAAGCTTTTCCAGCAGTACCCTTTAAGTAACAAAGGATCCATTTAACCGCTTCCCAATGTTGCTTCCCTAGATTGCCCATGTACCGGCTGACTACTCCCACCGCATGTGCAATGTCTGGCCTTGTACACACCATAGCATACAATAGACTCCCCACCGCCGAGGCATATGGAGTTTTACCCATCTTGTCACGCTCCTCCTTGTCCTTAGGTGAGACCTTTTCAAATAGTTTAAAATGACTACCCAAAGGTGTACCCGTTGGCTTTGCCCCTTCCATGCAAAATCTTGCCAAGACCTTCTCGACGTACTCTGCTTGTGAAAGAACCAACTTACCTGACTCCCTATTATAGATACCCCGGGGAAAGCCACGGCTTTAGGCTATGAGCGCGTGAGTTGTCCTAGGATGTCTAACTTGTTTTAGATTGTTTAGAGTCGCCACCTATGTTTTGAGGAACATAAGAAAAACCTATTGATAATAGCCTAAGTTTGATTACGAAAACAGAGATTCTTTGTTTTGAGGTTCGGGGGTTAGATTACGAGATGGGAAGTACCGAAACACCCATCTCGTCCAACTAAAGTTGGTCTTGCTTGATCAAAAATCTACATGAATGATAATGTTCTTCTTCTTCGTCTTTAAATCATAAAAGGGGGGTTTAAAATAGAGTTTGAAATGTAGGAGATAACTCCTTAACCAACCTCAATGAGATGAGGTGATCATTAGAGTCATGTCCCAAAATGATTTGGGTGATTGCACTTTGATAAAACAAAAAGAAAGAGTAAAGAGATGAAGTCGAGAAGAGAAAGGAAATGGTTTTTACCTAGTCTTCGAGAGACTTCAAACACTTCTTGATGAATGCCTTTGGAAATGCCTTGAAGGTAAGAAATTTGGCTTCTTTGTTGAAAATGTAAAATTTTAGAGTAAAAGATCCAAGGTCCCCAAAAATGGAGGTAAAGGGAGGTTTTTATAGGTGAAAGGGGGGTGTTTTTGGTGCCAAAACTCAGTCACCAAGAAATTCTTCCCGGGAAAATCCTGTAAATTGAGCAAGGGAGAGAATCCTGGCCAGAAATATGTAACTGACGCCCAGAGGCGCGCGCTTCCTGCCTTGGGGCGAGAGGCGCGCGCGCGTGGGCTCTCCTCCTGTCGGAGGCGCGCGACTCAGATAAGGCAATTTTGACAGAATGGACTAGAAAGTCATCTCTGTTATTCAGTTTAGTCCCTAGACTTAACGAAGTCAGTCAGGAACTTAACGGAAGTGACAGAAACTAACGAGAAACACTTAAAATGGGGAGAAACACAAGATCAAATGTGCAATCGGGGTGAGCGGTCCAAGGCGGGGCTACAGAGCCCCTCGGCGACGTGGATTGCAAAGCAAAACGCGTCGACGAAAGTTAAAAAAACCCGCCGAGGACATCACCAAGAAAAAGCAAAGACTCGATGAAAGCAGGAATTTGAAATTGCGAGAGGTAGTGGTGCGCTCCCTGTGTGAGCGGATTTTGTTGATAGAGGGGGTGGCATGATTCGTTAGGTGAACCTGCCTGAATATGTTGAATGAGGCCGTTAGTGAACCTTTGAGGAGGCTGTTAGTGAACCCTTGAGGAGGCCGTTGGTGAACCTTTGAGGACAAATCCGTTAGTGAAATTCGTTGATGAGGCCGTTGGTGAACCTTTGGAGAGGCCGTTAGTGAACCTTTGGAGAGGCCGTTAGTGAACCTTTGAAGAGGCCGTTAGTGAACCTTTGAGGACGAATCCGTTAGTGAAATTTGTTGATGTGGCCGTTGGTGAACCTTTGGAGAGGCCGTTAGTGAACCTTTGAGGAGGTCGTTAGTGAACCTTTGGGGAGGCCGTTAGTGAACCTTTGAGGACGAATCCGTTAGTGAAATTCGTTGATGGGGCCGTTGGTGAACCTTTGTAGAGGCCGTTAGTGAACCTTTGAAGAGGCCGTTAGTGAACCTTTGAGGAGGCCGTTAGTGAACCTTTGGGGAGGCCGTTAGTGAACCTTTGAAGAGGCCTTAGTGAACCTTTGAGGACGAATCCGTTAGTGAAATTCGTTGATGAGGTATTGCTTTGGAGTCTCGTGCCACTTGGAGTCACACTTGACTTTTTTTGAATTGTGGGGTGCGGGCACAGTTGACCGCGACCAGAAAATGTTCCTGCTGAGGATGAAATGTTGAGATTGACCCTTGAGGGGGGTATGGCACCCGTGACAGAACTTAGGGAGTTCGGAATCCGGAGAGGACAGCCTATTTTTGAGTGGGAGTTTCTATCCTACTTTCAATTTTTGACATGCCTTAAGGGCGGACCAGAAGAATGTGTGCCCAACTGGGTGTCCGAGGATAGGGGCTGTGCCTTGATTTAAGCTGGAGATCTCTGACAAGGGCTTTTCTTGAAGTGATTTAGACTTGGGAGGCGCGCGCTTTCCTCTGTAGGCTTGGGACGCGCGTGCATTTCAGACTCTGCTGGCGGGTGGCGCGCGCGTCTGGGAAGCGGAATTCCGGGCTTGACATTTGCTGGCCAAAAGAACCCCCAACAGCTATAATATCATCTTCTGTTCGACCACTTGATTCTCACAGCTCCTTTCTGTCCTTTTTGAACATCATATTATTGCTTAACTTTGCTTGTGATCAACATTTTCCATGGCTTCCAATTCTTTTGTCCTTGATGCCAAGGTTGTTAGTGAGTATGAAAAGGACTTGGGCACTTTTGTGTATTCTTTCAAGACCCATCCCAAGAAAGCCTTCATTAAAGACTTTGGGTTCCGAATCTTTTCACTTTGCGGACGTTGAAGCCGGATTGGGATTTGTTGAGAGCTGCCGCGGCTTTCTGGGATTGCGATAGCCATACCTTTAACTTTTCGGCTAATGAAATGGTGCCGACTGTTGATGATTTCGGGGCCATCCTTGGCACGCCCTTTGGCCGGTCGGATTGCCGTCCCTAAATATCACCGTGGTGCCATTGACTCTTGGGTTGAGTTACTGAATCTCCCTGTTGAGGACGTGAGGAAGATGTGGCACGGTACTGTGATTGACATAACCGAGTTGCCGATGTTCTTCAGTTTACACTCGGAGGATCCGGCGGTTCAATCTTTCAAGAGGAATGCCATGGCCGCTTGTCTCTTTAGTGAAGTACTGTTTGTCACACCCTTCGGGACTGCGGATGCGCATTGGCTGAGATTGTTTTGCAAGCCAAGGAGCAACAATTTAGTATAATCCCTCTTATCGTAGGGGAGACGTTGCACGGCCTTGATGAGTTACATAGGACGGACAAGATGTGTCGGGGAAGCCCTTTGCTCTTGACCATATGGCTCCGAGAACACTTCAATATTTATTCCCCGGATGGTGATTTGTCTCCTTTTGCTGTTCATATGAGGAAGTTATTGATCCGGGATTTATCCGAATATGGTTGGAAGAAATTCTTTGCCTCTCGGGTAATCGTCGATATTGAGCGTGCCCTCCTTCTTGGGGTCTTCGTCCTTTGTGGAATGGACTCTTGTTTTCAGCACGTGGTTGTACCCGGCTTGAGAGATTCGTCATTTTACCAGCCAGAGCGGGTTCTGTGGCAGTTTGGTCGCCAATAGATGATTCCTTTTCCGAGGGACGGAGTGCTTCGTACAGTTGCTTACATGGGTCCGGACTTCTCGAGTGAGCTTCAGTCGGCTTGGGGAGATGATCGCAACCGTTGGGCTTTTGCTCCTTTGCATCGGGGGAGTGTCTTCATTCCCGAGAGCTACTTGGATTATTTGTTGGTACCCTTTACCGCGGCATCACTTGGGTCGATGTGCTTCGTGCCGAGTTGTTGGGAAAGGGTTTTGAGCCTAGCAGCGCTTTGAGATATAGGGAGGCTGCTGCTGATTCGAGTAACATTCTTGCTGACCCTTTCGGTACTCCTTTGGATGACTTTTATGCTAGGAGACGTTCCGCAACACAGAAGGTTTCGGTGCGTATCAGCGCTCCTCCGCTATCCAAGAAGAATAGGATTGAGAGACGATCGGGTGGTCCTTTGAAGGCTAAGAGAAAATTGGATTTTTCTTAGTACCCTAAGAGATTGCAATTAGACCACTTTGTTTTAGGATTTAATATTTTGATGTCTTTTGTTGCTCAATAAATCCGTTGTAATGGTTTGAATAATTCATTGAATGAATAAGAACTGGATTTTGTTATTGAAGTGAATTGGGTATTTTTGATATGTTTTAGACCGCACCCGAAGGTTGCCTACGTTCCTCCAGTTGGGAGGCTCAAGTCTCCGTAGTTCAAATAAACAAAGACCATTTTTTTTTTGTGTGTGCACCCTGTTTTTTGCCTAGACCGCACTTTCGGGTTTTCAATCTAGCGGGCTTCTTTTTTGCACGTGCTCTAATTTTTGCCTAGGCCGCCCTTGCGGGTGTTCAACCTAGCGAGCGATTTTTTTTTTTTTTTTTTTTTTTTATGGTCTTTGTTTATTAAGCATAGAACCTCTTGAGCTTGTCGAGGTTGACCTCCTTTGGCAGCTGGTCACCATCTAAATCCACAAGCCGGACTGCACTGCCGCTTAGTATCTTTTGACCACGTACGGACCGATCCATCGGGTCTCCATTTCCCCAGGGGATTCATGGCATTAGGAGGATGTTGTCTTAAGACCAAATCTCCCACATTGATGTTTCGAGGCTTTACCTTTTTGTTGAAAGCTCTTGCCATCCTTTGCGGATACGCCCTTGTGCGTTCGAGTGCTCTTAACCTTTTCTCGTCGAGTAAGGCTAGCTGTTCGTATCGACTTTGCATCCAGTCGACCTCGTTGACATGATTCTCGAGGAGGACCCGTAGAGATGGGACTTCAAGTTCGATTGGGAGTACGGCTTCAGAACCATAGACTAATGCATAAGGAGTTTCTCCTGTTGCGGACCGTATTGATGTGCGGTAGCCCCCAATGCCAATGGTAGCTTCTCGGGCCAATCCCTTCCTGTTGAGGCCATTTTCTTGACAATGGTCTCGATGGTTTTATTTGCTGCTTCAACCGCGCTATTTGCTTGGGACGGTAAGGAGATGACTTGTGCTTGGTGATCTTGTATTCTATCAAAAGTGCATCCATTTCCTTCTCAAAGTGAGAGCCGTTGTCGGAAATGATTTCATGAGGTACGCCGTATCGGCACATGATATTATTTTTTACAAATTCGGCCACTTTCTTGGCGTTGAGGGTCCGATAGGCTTGTGCTTCGACCCACTTGGTGAAGTAGTCGACGGCCACTAGGACGAATGATTGCCCATTGCTTCCGGTAGGATGGACTTTACCGATGATGTCTATCCCCCAACAAGAGAAAGGCCAAGGTGTGACCATGTTGTAAAGTTGTGAGGGTGGAGCATGTTGTAGATTAGCATGGAATTGGCATTTCGCACACCTTTTGACTTTCTCGATACAGTCTCGTTCCATAGTGCTCCAATAGTAACCAATGCGGAGTATCTTTTTACTAGCATAAACCATTCATGTGGGTCCACACTCTCCTTCGTGCACTTCACACATTATTTCTTGAGCTTCAGCCTCATTGGCGCATAAGAGATTGATCCCGTCGTGGTGTCTTTTGTAGACTCGGTCCCCAATCAGTACGTACCGAGAGGCTAGCCTTGGCAGAGCCGCTTGAGACTTCTTATTACTATTCTCAGGATAAGTGCCATCTTTGAGGAAATTCATGATGTCCGAATACCAAGGAGAGTTTGTTTGGACCTCGTTGATCTCGATACTTATGCAGTACGCCGGACTGTTCCTTCGGGCAATTTTGAAAGGCTTCACCATTTTCCCTTTGGGCATTTCGACTAATGAAGCTATGGTGGCCAGTGCATCGGCGAAGCGATTTTTATCCCTTGGCAGGTAGTTGAAAGTGATCTCTTGGAATTGTTCAACCAATTCTTCAAGGTGTTGACCATACTGTTGGAGAGTTGGGTCTTGGGTTCGCCAGTTACCCGATTGTTGATTGATAAGGAGCAAAGAGTCACCGAATACTTCTAATTCCGTGATGTTTCTTTCGAGAGCTGCTTCGAGCCCTGCTATGCATGCTTCGTACTCGGCAATGTTGTTGGTAGCCTCGAATTCCAGGCGGATGGCGATGGGAGTGTAGATGTCTTTTGGATCGACAAGCAATACTCCTATACCAAAGCCGTGTTTATTGGCGGCGCCATCGAAAAAAAGTTGCCACTTAATTTCCTCAGTTGCATTACAAATTAAATGCTCGTCGGGAAACTGTACATCTTCCCCCTTCACTTCGTCACACGGGAATTCGGCAAGCTGGTCACTGAACACTTTCCCCCTGACGGATTTTAGTGTGACGTAAGTAATATCATAGCCGGAGAGCATGAAGTACCATTTGGCTATTCTTGTTGACATGAAAGGCTTCTCGAAGATGTAGCGGAGCGGGTCCACCTTTGCTACTAGCTTGATCGGAAAAGCTTCTATATAGTGTTTGAGCTTTTGAGTGACCCAAACCAATGCTGCACATGACTTCTCTAAGACAGAGTAGTTCTTTTCGCCTCCTTGGAATCGGTGACTGACAAAATAAATGGCGTTCTCCTTTATGGACTCTAGTTGCTCTTGTGCTAACATAGCCCCTAGGGCTTCATCATTGACAATGAGATAGAGCAAAAGAGGTTTCTCTTTGTGCGGCGGAACTAGAACAGGAGGGCACGTCAAGTAATGCTTCACTTGATCGAAGGCTTCTTGGCACGCGTCGGTCCATTCTAGAGCCACATTCTTCTTGAGTAGCTTGAAGATTGGCTCGCACATGGAAGTGAGTTGGTGCACAAACCGACTGATGTACTGCAGTCTGCCCCATGAAACCTTTGATCTCTTTCTGCATCTTTGGAGGAGGCATGTCAATGATTGCCTTGATTTTGGAGGGTCTACTTCAATTCCCCTTTCAGTGACCATATAACCAAGAACTTTGCCTCGGATAACCCCGAACGTGCACTTTGCAGGGTTGAGCCTCATCTTGTGTTGACGAAGCCTTTCGAAGAACTTGCGGAGGTCGATTAAATGTTGACCATCGGTCCCTTTGGAGTGAATGATCATGTCGTCCACATAGACCTCAATTTCTTTGTGAATCATATCGTGGAACAAGTCTGTCACGGCTATTTGGTAAGAAGCCCCAGCGTTTCTTAACCCAAATGGCATGACTGTGTAGCAAAGGGTACCCACGGTGTTGTGAAGGCTGTCTTATGTTGATCTTCTTCGGCCATGAGAATCTGATTGTATCCGGCGAACCCATCCACGAAGGAGCGAACCTCATAGGCAGCAGTGGAGTCGACCAGCATGTCGATGTTAGGGAGTGGAAAATCATCCTTTGGGGAAGCTTTGTTCAAATCCCGGAAGTCCACACAAACTCGAACCTTGCCGTTGGCCTTTCTGACTGTCACGATGTTGGCTAACCATGTCGGATACTCGATAACCTTGATGAAACCCACACTGAGGAGCTTCTCGATCTCTTCTTTGACTTGCAGAGACCATTCTGGCTTGATCTTTCTGAGCTTCTGCTTTACCGGCTTGGCATCTTCTCTGATCGGAATTCTGTGCTCCGCTACCTTTCTGTCCAAACCCGGCATGTCCTTGTATGACCATGCGAACACATCCACGAACTCCTATAGTAGTGCAGTCAACCTGTCTCTGTCGTCCTCCTTGAAGAAGCTTCCGATCTTAGTTTCTCTTGGCTCTTCTTCGGCACCCAGATTAACAACATGCAATTCTTCGTCAGCCTTTGGACCATTTTCACCACGACTACGGACTTGTTTAGCAAGTTCATTTAAGTATGTTGTGTTTTCGTGGTCTATTTCATCATAATTTGAATCGTTATTAACTTGTTCATTAAGTTCATTATTAGTTAATTCATCATTTATGATGTTTGCAATCTCAGGGTACTCAGAAGTATCAAATTTTTCATTAGCAAAGAAAGGAAACACACGCTCGGCTATGGCCTCCAAATCCTCTTGGGTGAGGGTATTAGAGACACTCTCAGACTCGAAAGTAAGTGTGAGCCGCTCTTCCTTTGTTGTTGTGCGGGGTATGCAACCCATTTCTTGGACTAAGAATTCTTCAGATACCACGGGCCCTTTCGTTGAATACCAATTGTTGATCGGCTCGGAGCTTGGCGGGATCTCACTGATAGTCTCATTCATGATGACGGTGTCATGGATGGCGTTGACCTGGCATTCATTCATTATGGCAAGCTCTTCGAACATAGAGGCTAAATCTGTAAGTTCTTCCCCCACGGTGATTTCTGTCTCGGACTCTATAGTCACCTTCTTTCCCCACTATTCACGGGGCGACATGGGGGTTGGTTCCCTTTCGGATTTCTGGATCTCACAATCGGAGAAGATTTCGAGACCGGGCTTTTTGACACCCTTATTGTTAACCCATGGCTCGGGAAAGATCATGTATGGAACGTCTTCCCCTTGGCGGACAAAATAGCCATTCAAAGTCTTGCGGTAAGGCTTTAGATTAGGGTCCTCATACCGACGGCCTTCTTTACAAGCTCGGGCCTTTTCGTTCTTGATTTCTTGCTCTTGTTTCGAGTCTTCTTTGGAAGGCTCGTACCCCAAACCGAAGGTGTCTTTGACGAATGGGACCTGCACAGGATGTAGGATTCCTTGTTGATATTTCCCTAGGCCTAAACCAGGGAAGTAGTCCATATTCCTCATCATGCGGAGGACTTTGTGATTGCTGGGGGTCCATGATCCGTTTCCCCCTTCTTTGTCAATGGCGTTGATTGAGACGCCGGAGAGAGTGGAGTCTGGTAAACCATGCTGAACTTGGTGGACGGGCTCACCTTTTCTATGGATAGTGACGTTTTCGGCCATGACGGTCACTATTTCATCACCATTTCGGATCTTGACACATTGGTGGAGAGTTGACGGGACGGCATTAGCACTGTGAATCCATGGTCGACCCAAAAGTAAGTTGAACGATGCGGGATGTCAAGCACTTGGGATGGAACGGACATGACCATGCTCCCAAACTCAATGTCTATTTCAATCATGCCAATGACTGTAGGGGCGGTGCTGTCATATCCTCGGATTACTTGAGTAGAAGGCTTCAAATCGGAATCCTTAAGCCTCAGTATGCCCATGATTCTGCCAGGCATGAGATTGAGTGCGGAACCACCGTCCACTAAGACTCTTGAGATGGGCCTCCCCCTTTCTCGTACCTTGAGGTAAATAGCCTCGTTGTGGTCGAAACCAAATGGTGGAAGGTCCATATCGGCAAAGGTGATGACGTTGCCGAAATGAATGTGACCGATCATTGCCGTGAGGTCCTCGGGAGTAGTATCGGGAGAAATTGATGTATCATCGAGATTGCGGATGATAAGATCTCGGTGTTTCTTTGAGGATGCAATGAGGTCCCAAATAGAGATGTTGGCTTGAGTTTTCTTGAGTTGGACAAGTAGAGGATCTTCGGGAGTGTCGCGAGCTTGCGGCCTTTGAGAAGAGGAGCTTGGTGTGGAAGTGGAAGGGTTGCTTGCTATGACTCGACCGGATCGAGTTAGCATGTTGACTTTCCCATCTTGTTTCTTTTTCCTATTCTCTAGTACTTCCCTCATTACCTCATCGTAAGTTACAACATAGCAAGAATTGTCAAGTTTATTCATAACATAGGGGCCCCCATTCACAATTGGGATTGAATGGGTGGTCCCCTCGAGTTCTCTTATCTCTATTACATTGACATGTTCTCCATTAGTCACTACAAATTCTTTCTTATCTATGAGATCTTGAATGACATTGCGGAGAACGAAGCAATCCTCGGTGGTGTGGCCACTATAATGGTGGTAGCCACAATATTTGTGGTGAGCATGATTGGGGTGGACCGTCTTGGGTTGGTACCCTTGCACGGGTGTGACTTGACCCTTTGCTTTGAGGACTTCGAACACTTCAGTTTGAGTCATGCCTTGGAGAGGCGTGTAGACACGGTCATTTCGGGACTTCTTCCCTTGGGGTGGAGGAACCTTTTTGTAATTCCCCTTATCAATAGTGACGGCGTTGACCGAGGCTTCTTTTGTGGAGTTGGAAGCGGCCTTGTATCGGTAAGTAGGAGTGGCCTTCTTAATCTCCTTGAGCAAGTCATCCATGCGTACCCCCGCCTCATACATTTGGGAGAAGTCGGAGTAGCAAGCCCCACTTAGGTGGGTGCGGAGGTCAATCTTGAGACACTTGAGAAAGATGCCCATTTGCTCTTTTGTGTTTGGCCTCTCAACAATTTCAGAGAGTTTGTCATTCCATCTCCTTGTGAAGTCAATGAAGGACTCGTTGTCTCTTTGGTGGTATTCTCGAGCTCTTTCCTTGTGGGCCGGTGAGTGGTGTTGCCTTGGTATTGGTTCTTAAAGGCAAGCATGGCGGAGTCCCAATCAAGACGGACAGTGAGCGGGAGAGTAGCATACCAATCTTTTGCCCCCCCCCTCGAGAGTGAGAGGAAAGCATTGAGCCATCACCTTGGGGGAGACCTTTTTCGGAACCATTGCCCAAATATAGGTCTCAATGTGAGCCATAGGACAAGAGTTGCCCTTGAATTTGCTTATGTCGGGCATCTTGAACTTATCAGGAAGAGCGGCCATAGTACTTATGAGGATGGATGATTGATAAAGGCTTGTGTCGGAGCCTTTCCCCATGTTGAGCCCATTGAATTTTTGGTCGATGTAGGCCATGATAGAATCCACCATTTTGGGCTCATTGTTCTCGGAACTTGGCTCTCCCATTTTCTTGGTGCGGGTGTTGACATAAGGACTTTTGAACAAACCCTCGGTCCATTCGGATTCATCATCATTATTCTTGTTCTCCCCCTTGGCAAGGTTAGTGAGCTTTTCTTTCATTAGCTCCATCTCGGCCTCGTGGGCCTCCCTTTGGCTGTCGAGGTGGGATTGCCAAATGTCGTCTTTGCTTTGTGCCTCCTTATTAAGGGCGGAGACTTGCTCTTGGAGGAGTTGGACCATGGTTGAGAGCTGTTCGAGAGACATGGTGTTGCTGCTGCCGGTCATGGTTGATGTAGGAGCTGTTGGAGTGATCTCTTCACGGACTAACCAATTTGCCGAATCCCGGTAGACTCTGTAAGTACCAATTGAACCTATATTGCAGAAGAGGCCCTTGTCAGTCTTGAGTAACACTTACGGTCCATGAAGAGGCATAGAACACACAGTTGGGCACACGACTCGAACCACATAAGAAAAGACTCTTTTTTTTTTTTTTTTATAAGTCGGAGGGAATGGATCCCTTTTGGGGTTTCTAAGAAAATAATGGAATCGTCACACTAGTATATAGACCATCTCGCGGTCCCATATACTCATCGGATTCCATCGCGTTTGTGAATCCTACATGTATCGGGATTAAACCAAATTAATGTAGTAAAGTATACATGCGGGGACGGATTTTTATTTTCGTCCAAAATAACCACTTTTGGGGACGGATTTTTATTGCGTCCGTTTCAACAAGTTGGCATGTATGATTTGAAGACATTAGTTTAGGGAAATCTCGGTACATGGAAACCGACTTGAGTCACGGAGTGTTAGACCTTAACTAGAATTGTGTGGCTTGTGCTCGGCTTGAATATGAGGCTCAAAGGTCACCCCCGGCATGTAGTCTTTAACTACGCCACGGGCTGAGGTTTACCGCTTCGAAAGAGCCAAGGTCGGGTAGAGCTTGAAAATTTCTAGGACGGGCCTCGACGGGTTTGGGGTTGGACTTGTGCGACTCGATAGTGAGCAGTTCATAGGAATATGTGCATGTAGTGTGAGGTCTAACAAGTGACAAAAATTTTTTGATTTTTTTTTTTTGAAAAGAAAGAAAAACAAACAAAACACATAAGCACATAAATTACAACTCCCGAATCACCCGTGTGAGCGGTAAATAAAACACAAAATTAAAACAGTCCGAGGGTTCAATTCTGTTCTGATGCAGGCAACTGTGCCCATACCCCACTGTTCTGCTCAGTCACTGAAACCTGTTTCTGTTCTGGGAACCAACCCAGAAGCGTGCGCCTCTGAGTGTTGATGTGAGACGCGCGTGCATGGCGCAATGCTATTAGGAGGCGCGCGCTTCTGGGCACACCTGTCAGAATGTCAGATTTTGGACTCAGGGGATTGCCCTGGTCCTATGTGCATATTGTAACCCCTGCAGAAATGATTAGTGCTGAATATCAGAAGAATAAGATGAAGAACATGAAGAAGTAGGCGATTCTGGTCCTTGATGCCAGATGCGCGCGCCTTAGGCTGAAGAGGCCAGAAGCGCGCGCCTCCCTCATCAGGAATCAGAATGCCCAGAAAAGATGTAGATTTTGATCAGAATGCAAGTTTAACCCTTAAATCTCCCCAGCGGAGTCGCCACTGCAGATACCCCGGGGAAAGCCACGGCTTTAGGCTATGAGCGCTTGAGTTGTCCTAGGATGTCTAACTTGTTTTAGATTGTTTAGAGTTGCCACCTATGTTTGAGGAACATAAGAAAAACCTATTGATAATAGCCTAAGTTTGATTACGAAAACAGAGATTCTTTGTTTTGAGGTTCGGGGGTTAGATTACGAGATGGGAAGTACCGAAACACCCATCTCGCCCAACTAAAGTTGGTCTTGCTTGATCAAAAATCTACATGAATGATAATGTTCTTCTTCTTCGTCTTTAAATCATAAAAGGGGGTTTAAAATAGAGTTTGAAATGTAGGAGATAACTCCTTAACCAACCTCAATGAGATGAGGTGATCATTAGAGTCATGTCCCAAAATGATTTGGGTGATTGCACTTTGATAAAACAAAAAGAAAGAGAAAAGAGATGAAGTCGAGAAGAGAAGGAAATAGTTTTTACCTAGTCTTCGAGAGACTTCAAACACTTCTTGATGAATGCCTTTGGAAATGCCTTGAAGGTAAGAAATTTGGCTTCTTTGTTGAAAATGTAAGATTTTAGAGTAATAGATCCAAGGTCCCCAAAAATGGAGGTAAAGGGAAGTTTTTATAGGTGAAAGAGGGGTGTTTTTGGTGCCAAAACTCAGTCACCAAGAAATTCTTCCCGGGCAAAATCCTGTAAATTGAGCAAGGGAGAGAATCCTGGCCAGAAATCTGTAACTGACGCCCAGAGGCGCGCGCTTCCTGCCTTGGGGACGAGAGGCGCGCGCGCCTGGCTCCTCCTGTCGGAGGCGCGCGACTCAGATAAGACAATTTTGACAGAATGGACTAGAAAGTCAGCTCTGTTATTCAGTTTAGTCCCTGGACTTAACGAAGTCAGTCAGGAACTTAACGGAAGTGACAGAAACTAACGAGAAACACTTAAAATGGGGAGAAACACAAGATCAAATGTGCAATCGGGGTGAGCGGTCCAAGGCAGGGTTTCTACACCTATCCCCGTCAATCCGCATGCCCAAGATTTTCTTAGCCTCCCACAAATCCTTCATCTCGAACCGTTCTGACAACTGTGTCTTCAATCTTTTTACCTCTCTATCGCTAGAGCCCGCTATTAACATGTCATCCACATTGTTAGTACCCAGCCTGAAAATGAGTTGTTAGGCATTCCAGAACTTACAGGGACCTCACAGGTATTTACAAGACGCGCAGGACTTATCCGGAACTTCCCGAAAAGCCCAGATAAGAAGATATTCTCGACTGAACGGATTAGGGATTGAAGATAGACGTTATCTAGGAGTTCTCCAAAGTCCAGATTGATCAGAGCCTTGGGACCGTGCCAATCTCTTGGATCGGCCGGGCGGCCACTCCTTCCGGGCCCAAATTGTAACACCCATCGAATTTCTTGTTAAATATTTGACACATTTGTTAAATACTTGAACTTGCATATTATGTGTTAGTTTTACTTGGGTTAACTTTTTAACTGCTTTAGAATATTAAGGTGGTTAAATGTCTAGTTTGACTTTTGGGTCATTCGTGAAAATTTGACATTAGGGGTCTTTTTGTTAAAAGTGAAACTTGAGGGGCCTAAGTGCAATTCTTTGAAAGTTATAAGTATATCAACTTGTTAGCTTTCTTCTCTGGGTCATTTTACCCAAATTCAATACGTACACTCCCTCTGTTCTGAAAGCTAGGGTTAAAAGTTTCCCCTATTCCCGACTCCTCGAGTTAATTATCCCTCCGTTCTTGATTCCGATCCCGGATTAATATTCGTGGCGTCGAATAGAGCGTTCCAGGCCGAACAGAAATAAGTTTTGGTCAACTTGAATTTTGACTAGGTAAGTTATTAGCTCCCCCTTGCTTGTAATAACATGCATAAATGTTATTCTCGATACTTGTGATTGTTAATTTTGTGTTTGGGGTGATTTTTGTGATACTTGTAAATTTGGGACAAGGGAGTAATAATCCTCTGTGGGAAATAATGAAGGAAAATGAAAGAGTTAGTTTTGAGCTTGTTAATGCAGTCTGGGCATATTGAAAGTGTTAGTAAATGTTACTCCTACGTTTTGGGACGGAAAATATTTAACCTGGGAAAGAAATAAGAATTTCGCATTTTAGTACACTGTGCGACCGCACAAAAATGATTGTGCGACCGCACATCTTTCTGAAGGGTTTTTCAAAGAAATGGACATGCTTGTGTGCGGACGCACAGTCCATTTTGGGCGACCGCACAGTCACCTGAAAAACAAAGATTTTGTTTAAAGTTGGTATAAGTTGGAAGTAACCCTAGTTAAGGTATATAACCTTAGTATAAGATGTCCTAGCAAGTGTTGTGATACTTTAGGGGCATCAGACTTGGTCTTAAATATGTATACTCATTGAATTAAAATGAGAACATAAGTATAAGAGTAGTATCTCTTCTTTATGTCTTGAAAGTGCTATGAACAAGCACTAATGTGTTATACTTGTTGTGAACCCAATGATTGTGCACCTTAGGGGCATGAGAACAAGGTCTTAGACTTGAACATCCTAAGAATAGGATTGGGATTTTGTAAGAGTAAATGTATAACTCTTATACATGCTTGAATGTCCAAAGATTGGAATTATAACTTGAAGTATAAGACATTTAAAATCTTGTACATGACTTGAACATCCATAGAAATGGATTAAGACTTGAATATAAGATAATAAAATCTTGTACTTGACTTGACACCAATACATATGTATGGTAGTGAACTTGAAAGTGCTATGAACAAGCACTAACGTGTATGAGACATGTTCTTGTTGTGTATGTGCAAACATTGCATATAGTTGCTTGATAACAAGGTGACTTCTTGATTACTTGAAGCATGTTCCTTGTTGAGCTAGTCCACTACATTTGGATTAGTTCTTCTCCCGTTGTTCAAGTAAATATCTACTTGTACTTTCTTGTGTGAGTCCAGCTGGTTCTCCTTGCTTGTTCGAAAATGTATAGGTTCACGCTTGTCGCGAGAGCTGGGGTTTAAGTGACAATCGGGTCCCTATGTATTTCCGCCCGACCCCTTACTACCGGCCATAGTAAGGGCATAGCTTCCTTAGTTGGAGCAATAAGCCTGACTTAAGTGAATGCTAAATTCCCGTCCCGAACACCTCATGAATATCCATGAGTACTGATATTGAGAATGACACTGGTTACCGGGTCTTCTGATACATACTGAATAATCAGTTCCTGTTATTGATCGTGATTGTCAAGTAATACAAGCTTCGACAACAATGGTATTCTTGGGAGAAATAAGGAAGGAAGCAATATCCTTATAACTTGCGTGTTTAGCCTTATGTGCTACTTGATGAGTGGATTATCCTCTCATATACTTGTTACTTGATGATACTTGATAAATGATTACTTGAGTATCTATTTGAATTGCATGATAACATGTCATGTAGTTGCATCTAATAGCTTACTGAGATTTATCTCACCCTTTATTTGTTTCCCCCCCCCCCCCAGGAAAGGAAGGATAGTGCGCAGTGAGGCTCGACATAGTTGGGAGCTTACTTCGCAGGTCGTGATTATTTTGGGGCTTGTGTCCTTTTACACTTGGTGAGGACGATGTATTATGGGTTTTGTAACACTTTATTTTGGGGTAGACAGTTCTTGTTGTCACTAGACATCTTGTATAGTACTCCTAATGCCAGCTTATGTGCTAGGCATGTTTCCGCTGTGTATGTATTAAGTTTTGGTTTTAAATTTTCTTGTCTAGAACTCGTGTTGTGAGCCAGTATAGCTCCTTACTCTAGAGTATATATATCATGTCAATTTGTTAAATAAATGTCATTAAGTTTCTTGTTAAGTTTCTTGTTCCTCGTTAGGCACCCCATCCAGGTTCGAGGTTCTATTAGGGGATCCCGGGACCTGGGGGCGTGTCACAAATCCCCTATAAATAGATCTCTCATCTCAGCCATTAGATCACACAATTAACCTACGGGAAAATCCTCACAGAAGCTATTCCCAGCCTCTCTCTCTCTCTCTCTCTCTTTCAAAACCCTCTTAAACCCTCTCTTTGATACCTCTTTGATCATTAAAGAGATTCATCACCGCCATCAACCAAAGGAGTGAAGATTCAAACTTCGAAGCCTCTTTAATCGGTTTGGTAACGCGTTCTTACTACTTTAATTACTTAGATCTATTATATTCATTCATATATTATTAGATCTAGGGTTTTGTTTATCGTTCATAATCTTGACCGATCATGATCTAGGGTTTCCACGAAACCCGCATCAGATCTAGGTCACATATTACTTACATAATTTTATATTTAGGGTAGCGATCTTCATGTTTACATGTTCATTCATATTGTTTCATGTTGTTCTTATTATTATGCTAGATCTACGACTTATCTTACTTAAAATACTAGATCTAATGTTTTAATCACTATTTGTATGCATAGCCTATGATGATCGACAAGATCTAGGAACTACTTCTAAACCCTTAACTTTAGGTAATTATTCCCGTGCAAACCCCATTTTGTGCACAAAGTTATGGGACGGAGGGAATATGTCTTGTATAGTGTCATTTTATTACCAATTCTTTTAATAAAAATTGACTATTTTACGCTTATTTGGTGGAAAAATATTTTAGTTTTCATTAAATACAAATTCGTCACCAAATTAAAGTTCATATAAGATTAAATAAAGTAATTTTAAATGTGAATGATATTCTAATTAATTGTTTGCATTAAATAAATATATTTAAAAAAATAGTAATTGCTAATTAATTCTTAATTATGAAATCATGTTTTTAGATTTATTTTACTCAAAAATTAATTCTGTTATTGTTTTCTTTCTTTTTTTGAATGAATTTTGTTATTGTTTTATTTATTTTCCATGACTTTTTTTTTGCCTAAAACTTCTTAACTAAAACCATGACTTTTCATGACCTAATCTAACCTGTTCACATTGCCAAATAGCAATTGTATTTGTCTAGGAACAATTATTAAGGCAACTAACATAGAGAGAGAGAGAGAGAGAGAGAGAGAGTATTGAAAGCCTAGAAAGTTGTTCTACTTTTAAAATGCTATATCGAATGAAGAAATAATTTACTTTACTTTGTTATAGTACCTCTGTCTCACATTTGATTTTTGTTGGGTGCTCAATTGAATCTTGACTATAATTTATAAAAATTTATATATTTTTATGCAATTTTAAAAAATACTCTTAAGTTGACCAACTGAACAGTAATAAAGCACATTAGTCTGGAATAGAGGAAGTGTGTGTATATATATATATATATATATATATATATATATTCATTTTCTAAGAAAAAATTTATCTATTCCCTCCTTATAATATATATAGTCTCATTTATTCTATAGATAAATAGTTTTGTTTTAAAAATTAGTATAAATAATTTTATAATTTGTGTATCACTAATAAATTTTAAAATTTTCAGTGCTTAATAGTTTTTCTTTAATCCTTGTTTAATAAATCAAATCAACTATTTTAAACAATACAACTATTTTTATAGGAGAAGTGAAGTATTACGATTCATTTTTTCCATTTCTATAAGCTACACATGAACCTCCACATTTCATAATTTTGGTTTGTCACTCTTCAAGTAATCTCTTTTAAACTTTCTCATAATTCATATTCTTTGTGTCACGGTTCAATATATACACTTTCTTTTACGTTTTAAGTAAGTGTCACTAATAAGTGTCATTTTTAAAAATAGACAACCGTCAACCGTTATCACAATTACATTTTAACTTATTCACCATACTTTATAAATTGACATAATTATCATTTGATATATTGAGGAGTGAATGAAATATTTTAGAAGAATTAACTTATCATCTACATATATTTAATTAGAATTTGGTTAATTGTGATAATGACATACAATAATCTGTTTTAAGAACTCACCTAGAGAAAATGAATCCTTTTGATTTTTCACTTTTTCACTTTTACATTTTTTTTATTTGTATTTTATTTATATTTCAAATGTTGAAAGTAAAATAACCAAATTACTTGTGATCCATTTTTTTTGATAACTATAGAAGCTTAAAATTATTTGAATTTATCTTACAAAAACTCATAGACGTTATGACTTTGCAAAATACTCTATCTATCCCGTAATAAATGTTATAGTGGACATGGCAATGTTTTTAAGCTTTTAATTATATCTCTTTGATTGTCTCAATCTATTCATATAAAAAGGGTAACGTTTTTTATGGCATTGCAATAGTTGTTTTTCCTATTAACATGGGTAGTCTACGAAGATCGCCATAACTCATATCCTATTTTACTAACGCAAGTATTAATTCTGAAACAAATAAAAAAAAAGCAAGACACTTATTCCAGAACAAGGAAGTATCACTAAAATTCTATACTTCTTCACCACTTTGTCACACCATTTTCTCTTATCTTTTATTGATGACAACAGAAAAGAAAAAAAAATATCACACCATTTTCTCTTATCTTTTATTGATGACAACAGAAAAGAAAAAAATATCGTACAAATATAAAATATGTTGTTTACATTTGCTTATTTAAATAATATTTTATAACAAAATATCTTTAACCATTGTCTTTTATTTTGTTTTTCGAGAAAAAATAATTGACGAAATATATTATTTGTGGCCTGTAAATTTTATTTAAATTAGAATAAATATTTTTTTCTGCAATAAAGCTATTTGTTGAACTAATATAATTGTATCCGCTAAATGTTACTATATTATTTAATTAAAATATTTGAATGCTATAAATTTCATTTTGTTAAAGAAATAAATAAATAAATTATTAGTAAAATGGATTATTGGTTATATATATTTAGTAATAAGATTTATAAAACCGTGCATCGCACGTGTATTAATCTAGTCAAACAATATAACAAAACTATTTGACACAAATGCAGCTATCCAAACAACTAACAAACACAATAAAGAGATCAAAGTTCATTACATGTTCTTAGTAAATTGGCAACTAAATTTATCCGTCAATATCTCCAACGCCAGTTTGTTGTAAGTCGACTGAGCATCAATCAAAATAGACTCAATGTGCTGCATCTGTGAAGAAACATCATCCGGCAAAAGCAATTTTTTCTCCACCTTGACAAAAATGGTATCGAGGAGTGTCCATAGATTTAAACTCTCATCCTTCCATAATTTTTGAATTCGCTTTGGACTTTTGATGGAATCCTCAATAAAAAATACAAACAACCTGGATTTGGAGTAGGGCGTCAGAAATTTTAAAAAAAAAAATTGAAAAGCAGCAATGCTAATCGTAACCACTAAACTGAGGTTGACGTTGGCGTGATTTGGCAAAACAACAAAATTAGCAGAAGCCTTTATAACGCTTTTGATGACAGAACTTTTTATAACTTAGGCAGGAACTAGTTTCCTCCAAAACACACTCATTTTATGCACATGCTATACGTCACTGACTCTTACTTACAAACCAGCTTACCTGAGCATGTGATAGTGTCCTTCATATTTCGAACCGAGTAGACTTCCGCAAGTACATATAACATCATCATGACTACTCAAAGAAGAGGCTTCTACTTTCACATTCACTCTTCATAATTAATTTTAAGTCATTAGGAGATAAAAAAAATGTGGAAACTCTGAAATTAATCTAGTAAGAAATCTTACATTTGTAGGAATAAAAGATCCCCAACTTGAAAAAAGAATACATCAAAAAGTAACTACATCAAATTTTGGTCCAACATAAAACTCATTCAATTAAAACTAAGTTAAGGATACAATGTGCAACTCCAAGCAACAACAACAATTTCATTTTTAACAGTAAATTAATGAATGGCAAAATCTACATAAAACATAAGATCTCAAGAGAGATTATGTACTATATAAGATGGCAGATTACTATGCATTTGAAAGATTGAATTTAGAACAATAACACATGAAGTATAATTTGAAGAAAGAAGAATTAAGAACCAGAATACAGCAATAAAAAACAAGATACGTATTTTATATAATGAATACTTTTGTTCAGTTAAGCTATTCTATGTGATCTTTGTGTGTGTGGTGCGTGTGACAAGCACGGCAGACAATCAGGTGGGTTTCAGTGTCATTGGGATCAAAGAGACTCACGAGAAGAGGTCTCCTCTTAAATCAGTACCTAACCAATACTCCCTCCGTCCCATAACTATGTGCACAAATTGCCATTTTGGGTGTCCCATTGATAAGTCACATTTTCCTAAAATGACAAAGAATATTTACTATTCATCCCACTCAATCTCTCTCATACTTTACTTTTACACTCACAACACCAATCAACCTACTAATCCCTAACCCACTTTCTCTCTCATACTTTACTTTTCACACTCACAATTGTTGGAACTTGTGAAGGATTATGGAAAATCAAAGGTGTTTATTGGAAATATAGGTTTCCATGTTTTGGAGATTTTGGGCGTGTGCGCTAAAATGAGCATAACTTTTGATTCCGGATGAACCACGGAACGCACCGCATATCAAATCGAAGCTCTTTTCGAGACGGACAAAATACATGGGGCTTAGCCCCATGACACACGTCTTTTAAATTCAAAAGCTCGAATCTTGGAACCCAAATGAGCTGCTGAATTTTATAAATTAATATTATGATTTTAATATTATTTTAATTATTATTTTGCTTCATTTGGATAATGCAAAACAGTTTAACTGCCACAACAGTTATTTTTGAACAGTTAAGTTGGTTTATGAACAGGTTTGTCTATTCAAAATCAAGCCCAAAACCTATATAAGGATTCCTGCAGATTGTGTTTAACACACATAATTTTTCCATCTTCTTCCTCCCTTCTATCTCTTGAAAGCATTCTCTCAATTCGCCAGGGACAAGTTCTTGTGCAAGAACTTGTTCCCAATAGTTGTATCCTCAAGATAGATGTTCGGAACGAACTGCAGCACAAGTAGGGACGAATTTCTGTCTTAGGACACTGCAATACAGCATGCCTCTATTCGATCAATTTGTGACGTTGTTCAGGTTCTTCATTAATACTAGTATTAATATGTGATTTATTTAGTGGTATTAATTATTATACTCGTTATTATACTCTTTAATTATATATAATTAGATTGGTCCTAACAATCTAAGACAGAAAATTCTCTGATTTTCAGAGATGGATCAATCTGTTGTGAAAAGTTATGTGGAGAAACCCGAAAAATTTAAGGGTTCTGACCTCAAACGTTGGCAACAGAAGATGTTATTCTATCTGACAACGTTGCATGTGGTGAATGTTCTTACTACTGAGGCTCCACAGGCACTGCCAGAAGGAGAAAGAAGCAATGCTCCAACAAATGCTGCAAAATCCGAAAGGCAGAAAGAAATTGAGGCTTTGAACAATAATGAATATAGTTGCAGAAATTATATTCTCAATGCTCTTGATGATTCCCTTTATGATATTTACTCTACTTTTAAAACTGCAAGGGAATTGTGGGAGTCATTGAATAATAAATATAAAACTGAAACTGCTTGTTCCAAGAAATTTATAGTTGGCAAGTTTCTGAATTTCAGAATGAGTGATGCCAAGTCTGTTATCACGCAAGTTGAAGAATTGCAAGTTATTGTTCATGAAGTTATGAGTCTTAACCCAAATTTCCTTGTTGGTTCTGTAATTGAAAAATTACCACCATCATGGAAAGATTTTAAAATTTATTTGAAACATCTAACTGAGAACATGGATTTTGAGAAATTGGTTCTTAAACTTTGCATTGAATAGGACAACCGAAAGATTGGATGGGCTGATGCTGTCTCATTGGAGCCAAATGCCAACATGGTTGGAGGTAATCCATCAAAGGGAAAGTTTCAGAATAACAAAGGCAAAGGTACATTTAAGAACCCCCTCGCCCCACATAAACCAAAGGCTTTCAAGAAGCCAAATGGTGGAGGCTGTTGGGTCTGTGGAAAGTCAGGACACAAAGCAAAAGATTGTCGCCACAGAAGAACTAATGGAGGAGGAGGTTCTGGAAATTCCAACCAAGCCAACCTTGCTGATTCTGAAAACATGTTTGTTGGAGTTGTTGAAGCAAATCTGGTTGCTAATGCTATTGATTGGTGGGTTGATACGGGGCTACACAGCACATATGCTCTTCAAAAGAGATGTTTTCCTCCTACCAACCAATCAAAGATGGAGAATCATTGTTCATGGGGAATGCTACTACCGCAAAAGTGGAGGGACAGGGGAAGGTGAATCTGAAACTCACTTCCGGGAAGGATCTTGTACTTAGTAATGTGCTGGATGTGCCTAGTATTTGTAAGAACTTAGTTTCTGGTCCTGTTCTTAGTAAGAAAGGATTCAAACTTGTATTTGAGTCAGACAAATTTGTTCTCACTAAGGGTGGGCTGTATGTTGGGAAGGGTTACCTTTATGAAGGGCTCTTCAAACTAAGTGTTGTAACCGCAAATGACGGTGGCTCTATTGATAATAAAAATGCAGCTTCTATGTACATGGTTGATTCCTCTTCTTTATGGCATTCCAGATTAGGACATATCATTTTCGTTCTCTATAAAGAATGATAAATTTGGGCATGTTACCTAAATGTTCAATGGATAAATCAACAAATGTGAGATTTGTGTAGAATCTAAATTTGCAAGTCATCCTCATAAATCCGTGGAAAAATCCAACGGTTTACTTGGATTAATTCATAGTGATTTATGTGACCTATAAAGCAACTCCTACACGAGACGAAAAAAATTATTATATATCATTTATTGATGATTGCACAAAATTTTGCTATGTATATTTAATGCATACTAAGGATGAGGCTTTAAATATGTTCAAAAGATATAAAGCCGAAGTTGAAAATCAACGGGAGAAAAGAATAAAAACTCCAAGGTCTGATAGAGGAGTAGAATATGAATCTATAGACCTTGCTGAATTTTGTTCTACTTATGGAATTATGCATGAGACAACAGCCCCATATACTCCACAACAAAATGGAGTTGCTGAAAGAAAGAATAGAACATTGAAAAATATGATTAATGCAATGTTAATTACTTCGGGGGCACCACATAATTTATGGGGAGATGTTTGTATCACTGCAAATATGATACTAAACGGAATTCCTCATAAGAAAAGTAAACAATCTCCTTATGAATTATTCAAAGGGAGAATGCCTACTTTTAAAAGAATGAAAGTGTGGGGTTGTCTTGCCAAAGTTCAAATTCCTTTACCAAAGAGGACTAAACTTGGACCAAAAACAATAGATTGCATATATCTTGGCCCTACCGAGAATAGTGCAGCGTATAAGTTTCTGGTTTACGAGTCTAAGGTGGAAAATATACATAAAAACACAATTATGGAATCTGCTGAAGCAGAATTTTTTGAGAATATTTTCCCATATATGGATAAAGAAAAATATCCAAGGAAAAGAATGTATGATGATACATTGTCTCAAAATGAATCTAACAGAAACGATATTTCTACGATTCAAGACGAAATTCTTGAACCTAGACGAAGTAAACATGGCAAAATAGCCAAGGATTTTGGACCAGAATGTTGGTCCCAAACGGCAACAAGGGTATGAAAAATAGCTAGAGGGGGGGTGAATAGCTGTTTTAAAATTCTTCTCGTACCCTTGAAAAACTCAATTGCAAATGCGCACTTTATCAAGTAAGCGTTATGTAATGCGCCTAAGTGAGTGAGTGAAATGCACAGCGGAATTTAGTAATCAAAATAGGCGCAAAGTGTGATAAAGGGGCGCACACACTCTCTAAGTATTTTGGCTCAAAGTGGTTGAAATAAAGAACTAAGGCAAATGATATAACAACACAACACAATTCAGTTCAATCAATCTACAATGAGTAAACAAGCAAATGGTGAGTGAAAATAATAATTTGAAAGAAATGACAAGATAACAACACAAGCTATTTGGAGAGGTTCGATCAATGAAAGATCTACGTCCTCTACCAAGATGGTTAGTCTTGGATTTCTAATGGAGATCTTATATAATGAGAGAGTGTTACAAATTACAACTTTTGAGCTTCTACACTAACTCAAGATCTAATATTCTTATGAATGAACAAATCCAAAACAATAACCGGTGTATCTCTAAAAGATGGATCTAAATGATCAAACTTAAAGAGGTGCGTGTGTGATTTTAGTATCAAGGCTCTTTAGATCTTTATGATTTAGAGCACAATGAAACTAAAGTGTTATAGCTTGAAGATCTGGGCTAAGGATGAAGGTATGAAGATGTTCTTGAGGAAATCTGGAAAAACGAAGGCAATCTTCAAATCTTCAACAAATGCTTTGAGAGAGAAATTCTTGAAATTCTTTAGCAAAACTCAGCAACTTCAAAAAGTTGAAGTTATGGGGTATTTATAGTGAACTTCAAAAAAACTAGCCGTTGGAAAATCCTTGTGGATAAGATGAGCTGTCGCTCGTTGATTGGAGCATGCATATATTATGGCCATTTTGACACTCAACATAAATGTGACCGTTGTGGACACGTGTCAATAGATTAGGCGCATATGCATCTTTTAACCACCGTTGGATCATTGGCGTAATTTGAATTCTCTTCAAGTCTTCGAGTCTTCAATAAATCACTGAGTGTTGAATAAACACGTTGAGGCGCATTGAGCCAAGAGGCGCACAGTAAGCGTGCGCTTAAATCAAGGGGCGCAGAGGCGCGTAACATAGCTTATGAAGAAATCCTTATGCGCGCGCTCTAAATGGCGCATGGCGCGAATGTAGAAGGCGCGTGGCGCGTGGCGCAGGAGGCGCATAAGCGCGGCTCAAACTCACTGAGTGATTTTTCTTGAAACTTGATCTTCTTGCCCTATTTCTAAGCCTATTCTATAACAATGGACAACTTAAAAAATGAAGTATAAATACTTCTTACATGTGGGTCTAAAGTCCATGAAATAAAACTTAGGTGATGGATCAATCAAATCTAATAAATCCTTATTACATTAAAACTGAGATATGTGTGGGCATACCCAACAATCTCCCCCTATTTGATTGATGCCATTACCTACTATATCAAGGACAAACACTATACTTGATAAAAACATGTCCAAATGAATGAAATTGGTAATTCATGTCTCAAGTTAATGCACACACTAGTCCAAAATATAGATTTCTAATCTATTCCAATAAGAATAAAGAATTACATATGGAAAGATAGAAACAACAGTTTAACACATTCAAAATGATATATGATTTTTAGTTTTGAAATGTGTTTAAACCAAGTTTAAACTTAATGCATGAAAGTATGAAACAATTCAATATGATGCATATGAATTTAAACAATATTCATTGTTCTACAAACAAGGAGTTTGAGTGAACAAGGTTTGATAATAAGTGATGCATTGTTCTCATTAAAACTTGGGGTGTAGGAGTTACAGATTACAAGTTTTGAATAGAACAAAAACAAAAGGTGCTAAAACAAGTAAGCACTAAAATCACTATCTTCAAAAGAGTTGATTCTATTACAAAAAGGTTCTAATAACATAATCAGAAAACAAAACTAAGGGTTGGGAGGCGCATCATCTTCCTTCAATCCTTCAACGATCTCTGAAACAGAACGCTGAATTTGTTTAGCGAGCTGATGACTACGGTTCGCTAAGCCCTGAGTGTCAGTGACACTGGAGTGAGTGGCAGTGATACCGTCTCTAATGTAACTCAAGTGATTCACATTGATGTTTTGGTATTCATCAATGGAACGCTGAGTGATTTGCTGCTGCTGAGAAATATTTTCTTCCAAGATTTGAATGTGAGCTTCAATGGCATTTTGAGCCGTGATAATGTCGGAAGAAATATGTTCGGCGCGTCTGTCAGAGCTAGAGTGAGCAGCAGTAAAGTGAGTAACGACCAATTCTTTCAAGACGTCCAACTTTGATACTAGCACATTCATGTTGGATTGAGACGCAGCAGACTGAGGTATGAAAGTAGGCGCAGAAGTGGTGGTTTGCGCCTGATCAGTATGAGGTAGAACCTGAGTCTTGCGCCGGAGGAGGAGAAGGAGCAGAAAGTTTGTCCTTGAGAGAGTTCATCTCCCCTTAATGGCAGCGATCTCTTCAGATTGATCAGTGAGTAAGGAAGTAAGAAGCTCAAATTGAGACTTTATATGTGTCTATCCTTGCTCTAAGTTTGCTTGCCCCTGCTGCAAAGAATGAAGAATGGAAAGTACCTCGCTCAAATCGGGAGCAGATGAAGGAGGCGCAGGGGTAGACAGGGGTGCATTATCTTGAAGGGGCGCATTATCTTGAAGGGGCGCAATAGGAGATGGAGGCGCAAGAGGAGGTGAATGAGTAGGAGACTCAAATTCATCTTCAGTCTCAACATCAACAGTTTCAACAACAACTGTTTCAACATCAACAGTTTCCGTTGTGATTTGATCTGGTCCAGGTGGAGGCACAACTGGAGAAGGAGTGCGCTGAGGGATGGTCTCTTGCTCCCCCTGAACTGGTTCCTCTAAATCTGAAACATCATCGCCAAAAAATCAGAGAGGAGTTGTACCCTTGACACGTTGGTACGTTGAAATTTGAACGGAGGCGCTCGAGTAGTGGGGGCATGTTGAGTAGGCGCGCGCTGGGTAGGCGCGGAAACAGAAGGCCCTTTCTCAATATCAGCGCTTGATCCAGCGCCTTTCATGCGCTCTAACTTTTCTGACTCAGCAGCTTGTTTGGCTTGAAAATCTTCATCTCTTTTTCTTTGAGCCTCAAGTCTGCTGGCTTCCTGCGCTAGCCTTAGATCTCGCTCTTCATCAGTTTCAAATCTAGTACGTTTGATAGGCGCACGAGGAGGGTCATCAACTACCCGTTTTCCTTTGCTTTTCTCTGCGCCTGGCAAGGGATCAGCGCTTTGTCTAGCGCTTGCCTTCACTGCGCTCTTTATTAATGGTGCGCTTTTAAGAACTGGCGCATCATCTGACTCTGTGTCTTCATCAACTAAGCCTTCAACAGTCTTGATTTGAATTCCTTTGGCGCGCTTTGTAGGCTTCTTTCTGCGCTTTTTGAGGTCCAAATTCGCTTTTCCAAACATTGGAACATCATTGATCTTATACTCAGGATTCTCATTCAAAAACTTAACTAACTCAGGGTAAGTTAGAAAAAGTTTTGTGAGAAGAAGGCAATGTGAGCGGAATCTGGTCTTTCCATCACTCTTGTTCTTCACAAATTTATCAATCTGCTCACGCAACGTCTTGAACAAAATGTGAGGCCAGTGAAGCTTCTCCTTGGCCATGATGGCAGCTGTGTATTCCCATTGTTCCACCGTGAATCGGTTCACGTTCCCAGTTTTGAAAACAATTGAAGTTCCCACCAAGTGCGCGATGTGAGTCAAGAGTTCTCCACCATCTCGAATTTCAGTGTTTTTGATATTATTTTGAAGCGTGGGAATATTTAGAAGTGAGGCAGCCATCCTGTTCTGATCATCAATAGAGTAAGTCATCGGACGCCCAATAATGCGATCTTCACCCGTAGATGGAAAACCGAGCAAGTGTCGAATCACAGATGATGAAATATGGACGTCAACATTTTGAACGCGAGCCTCAATCCGGTAGTGAGTGCGCCCATTTACATCAATTTCGACTAGAACAGCAGTGGAAAAGAACTCATCCACGAGGAGCGCAGAATAAAAAGCTTGGTCCATGGTGAATAAAGGGAGCAGACCAGCAACGCGCAGGGTTTCAATTATTTCTCTTCCAATCACTTCACCAGATAACTCTAATAGATCAAGAGTTTCTTCAAGTTTGAAATTTGCAAGGTCCTGAAAAAAATATTAATTGATTTTAGAAGTGAAAGAGGCGCGTAGAAACATAAGATGAACAAAGTAACATAGGCGCATAAAGAAATGAGAGGCGCATAATAGAATCAGGCGCATAAAATCGTAGAGATTCAAGGCGCATGATTGAATTAGGCGCATGAAATTTTAAAGGCGCAAAGAGTTACAAGGCGCATATTATGGTTCTATGTAAATACTAAGGAAAAATTAAAACAACAAGATTTGACTAAGTACAAAGTTAGGCGCATAAGGTTTTAGGCACAGAATAAATTAGGCACATATACAAGTAGAGGCGCAGAAAGCATTCAGGCGCATAAAAAGTAGGCGCATAAAGAAGTATATAGGCGCATATCGTGTGAAAATTTTTACTTAGCAAAAACAAAACAACAAGTATTTAAATGAAAGAAATGAAAATCAAAAAGTTCAAATTTTCGAAAACAAGATAGAAAATTTTTAGAGACCAAAACATGCAAGAATGACGAAGAACACGAAGAACGACCCTTGAATGCTCGAAGAACACTAAGAACACGAAAATCATGAAACTTCACCAAAATAGACAAATAATATATCAAAATAACCGCATGAAAACAAGGAATCTAAATATGTAAACAAAAACATGAACAAATCAATAATGAAAGCACAATGAACAAAAGAATAATCGAAAAATTTGAAAATTTTGAAACCAAAAAATTCAGATTTGTAACAAATAAAGCATTGATCGTTGAAATGTTGGATTTAAAAGATTCGAAATCATGAATGGAACACAACCCAACAAACGATATAGAAAACGGATCATTGAAACAAGAAAAATCAAGGATAAACGAATCCGGGAAAAAAAATAACGAGAAATAAAAAACGACGAACAAGAGAAAAATTAAAAAAAATAAAGAGATTAAAGGTTGAGAATTCATACAATTTCATCTTGTGTAGATGTTGATGCTTTCTTAGGACCCATAAACTTATATATATATATAAAAAAATGAAGAAGAAAAATGAAGATGGAGAGAGAGAGATACGAGAGTCGGGAGAGAGAGTGAAATAGAGTAGGTGAGAAGAGAGGAAGGTGATGATGTGTTTTTATAGGTTAGGTTTAAAATTTGCACTGATAAAGCAAAAATACAGTCAAAAATTTTAAAAAAATTGGAAGTTGAAAGGATGGCATTTATAAGGGATTTTGAAAAACGGCAGCTAATCATGACAAAAAGGACGTTCATTAATGAGGGATTTTTGGGATTTGAAGGGCATTAATGGCTGAATGACCTAAAGTGTCATGATGTGACATTTAGGTTTTGAAAAACTGCTCCACTTTCCCTTTAAGTGTATGAGCAATTTTGACTAATTTTTGCACAAACACCAAAAACATCTATTTTGGTGTAAGTTTGGGGTGCAAGAAATATATCCCAGAAAATAAAATTTTTCGAAAAGCGTAAAACGAGGGAAAAATTTAATTGCACAAGTACCCTTGAACAATTTAAAGGAATGTCAAAAGACATAGATTCCTATAATAAATGAACAGAATAAACATACCTGGTACTTGTGTAATTAATACGTTCAATCATTGAAATTGAATTTTGAGAAATGATTGAGCCGCAATAGATAATGCGCGCATGAAGGGGCGCATTACTTCAACAAGGCGCATACTCATCTAGGCGCATTATTCATCAAGACGCATTACACATCAAGGCGCATAAATGTTTGAAGTGCATTGGATGATAGGCGCGCAAGGATTGATAGGCGCGCAGATATTGTGCGCGCAGAAAGTGAGAGATGGGCGCGCAGTTAGTAAGGCGCATAGGTGGCGCATAGTTTCCTTGAAACTTTGAGAAATTGATTTAATCATTTGTACCTAATATACTCATAACTCAACACAACGTAAAATCATTAGTATTGACAAAACTATATTGAATTTAGTTGAGTTCAAGCATGCCCATTTCACCTCTCAAAAACATGAACCGTTTCGCGTCAAGTGCTTTCGTTAGAATGTCAGCGATTTGATAGTCGGTTCCCACGTGTTCCAAATGTATATTGCCTTTCTCCACGTGGTCTTTGAGGAAGTGATATTTGATGTCGATGTGCTTGGTCTTTGAGTGCATGACAGGATTTTCAGAAACCGCAATTGTTGATGTATTGTCGCAGTAGATGGGACAATTTCCTTCGATGATATCATAATCCACCAATTGCTGCTTCATCCAGAGTATTTGGCAACAACAACTTCCCGCAGCGATATATTCGGCTTCGGTTGTTGAAACAGATACAGAAGCTTGTTTCTTACTTGCCCATGACACAAGTCGATATCCGAGGAAATGACAGGTGCCACTAGTGCTTTTCCTATCAATTGTGCACGCTGCATAATCCGCATCTGAATAACCTACAAGTTTAAAGTTCGAATCTTTGGTGTACCAAAGTCCAAGGTTAACAGTGCCAGAGAGATATCTTATAATACGTTTCACAGCAATTAAGTGTGCTTCTCTAGGGTCGGATTGATAGCGAGCACAAACACAAACACTAAACATAATATCAGGCCTACTAGCAGTAAGGTAAAGGAGTGAGCCAATCATACCTCGATAGAGCGTTTGATCAACACGTTTACCTTTTAAATCTTTGTCGAGTTTGTTGCCGGTGGCCATTGGAGTATCGTATGATTTAGCGTTCTCAAGTCCAAACTTCTTGATTAAGTCCTTTGTGTATTTGGATTGGTTGATAAAAATGCCTTCACTCATTTGCTTGATTTGAAGCCCGAGGAAGAATGTGAGTTCTCCCATCATGCTCATTTCAAACTTGCTCTTCATTAGTTTCTCAAAACTCTTGCACAACAATTCATTAGTAGAACCAAATATAATATCATCAACATAAATTTGAACAAGTAATTTATGACCATTATGTTTGGCAATGAAAAGAGTTGTATCGATTTTACCGCGAGTGAAGCCTTTTTCGATGAGAAACTTTGATAGTGTATCATACCATGCTCTTGGTGCTTGTTTGAGTCCATACAAAGCTTTCTGGAGTTTGTACACATGATTTGGAAATTGTGAATCTTCAAACCCAGGTGGTTGAGCAACATAGACTTGTTCTTGGAGTTCACCATTTAGAAACGCGCTCTTCACATCTATTTGATATAACTTGAAGTTCTTGTGAGCGGCGTAAGCTAGAAATAATCTGATAGCTTCAAGTCTTGCTACGGGCGCAAAGGTTTCATCGTAATCAATTCCTTCTTCTTGCCTATAGCCTTGAGCAACCAATCTTGCTTTGTTTCTTGTGATGGTTCCATTCTCATCCATCTTGTTCCTGAACACCCATTTCGTACCAATCACTCCATGATCATTTGGTCTAGGAACTAGAGTCCAAACCTTACATCGTTCAAATTGATTGAGTTCTTCTTGCATTGCAACAACCCAATTAGGATCTTGGAGCGCTTCATCGGCCTTCTTCGGTTCGATTTGAGAGATAAAAGCAGTGTAAGCATCAAAGTTTGTAGCTCTCCCTGTACGAACACCAACTTGTAGATCACCGATGATATTAGCAATTGGGTGACCTCTAACTTCACGAATTTCAGGAGGTAAGTTAGGTTGAGTCGTAGAAACTTGAAGGTCTTCAATTGGTACATCTTCACCAGATTCAAAGTCATTGAAATTTGGGGGTTGAGCTGGCTCAAAATTGAAATTTGGGTTTACACCAGATGCAGCAGTAGAAATAGGCGCGTTTGATGTAGATGGATTTCCTTGTGTTGATAGATTCTGATCTTGAGTGGGCGCAACATAAATAGGAGCACCTGTATCATTTAACTCAATAGAATCATCAGCAACATTTGGAGCCAAATGTGGCTCAAGGAGAGAATGTTCATCAAATGTAACATGTACAGATTCAACTATCACTAATGTAGTTCTATTAAAAACACGAAAAGCTTTAGAGTGTTTGGCATACCCAACAAAAATACCTTCGTCGGCTTTGGCATCGAATTTACCTCTATGTTCGTTTCCGTTGTAGAGGATATAACACTTGCAATCAAAGATCTTGAAGAATGCAATGTTAGGAGTTCTACCACGCCAAATTTCATACGGAGTCTTGTTGTGAAGTTTGTTGATGAGGGAACGATTTTGAGTTAAAACATGCAGTGTTGATAGCTTTTTCCCAAAAGTACTTAGGCAATTAGCTTCAGCTATCATCGTCTTTCCTGCTTCAATCAACGTTCTATTCTTTCGTTCAACAACGCCATTTTGTTGAGGGACTCCGGCGGTTGAAAAGTTGTGATCTATCCCATGATCTTCACAATATCGAGCAACACCGTTGTTCTTGAATTCTGTTCCATTGTCAGATCGAACACTAACGATGTCATCTTCTTTTGGGTTTGGAGCAGTCGAAATAAGGTAGTGAGAATATCATAACAATCATCTTTTGTAATCATCATCTCTACCCATGTATATCTTGAATAATCATCCACCACAACTAGAGTATACTTGTTTCTACTAATACTTGCGGTGGAAACTGGTCCAAATAGATCAATGTGAAGCAGTTGCAAACATCTTGTAGTTGAAGGATTAGACTTGCTTGAAAATGACTGCTTCGGTTGTTTGCCAAGTTGACATGCGGCGCACTTTTTGTCATGATGATCAGCAACCTTGGGAAGTCCTTTGACAAGATTATTCCTGCTGAGTTTAGATAGATACTTGAAGTTCAAGTGACTTAAGCGCTTGTGCCACAGCCAACTATTTTCGTTCACACTTTTTGCTACAAAACAAAGATTAGTACTAAAGTTCATACTATGGAAATCAATAATATAAATATTTGTCTTACGATATCCCGTGAGTAAGATAGCTCCAGTTTTGCCATTCTTGATAAGACATTGCTTTGAAGTGAAATGGCATTCTAATCCTTTGTCGCAGAATTGAGATATGGATAATAAGTTGTGCTTGAGCCCTTCGACGAGTGAGACTCTTTCAATGCACACTTTGTCTTTCTTGAGCTTTCCATATGCTACAACTTGACCTTTGTTATTATCGCCAAATGTTACGGAGGGACCTCTTTCTTCATGGACATCTTCTAATAAGGATTCATCTCCAGTCATGTGTCTTGAACACCCACTATCGAGAATCCATTCATAATTTCTAGCTTTTGAAGATCCAGCCATGAAACAAAGAACCTTTTCAGCCTTCTTGAACAATTTTTCTTGTTCAGCAATCACTTCATCATTGATTTTGGAGATTGGAGCAGTTGGTTCAACCTGTGGTCTAATGTATGCTCCTTTTCTCAATTTGTTCCTTGCTCCAAGATCACATCGTGAGAAAAACAATCCACCATCGTTTTGAGCCGGAGTGAGAAATCCTTGTTCAACGAGCTCGCTGATGGTTGGTCCTTTCTTCTTTTTCACTTCTTGAAAACCTGCAGATTTCTTGATAGGTTTATTCAAGGCATTCATATCGGGAACATCCTTGGAGAAGTCATCATCCGAATCATAAGCATCAACTTCATCATCATTTGCCATCAAACAAACGAGTCCATCATCGGAATCTTCATCGCTCTCATCGGAGTCTGTTTCAATCCAAGTATTGTGCTCATTTGCTGGTGCTTCTTCTTCAGCAACCATTCCCTTGTGACGAGTAAACTTGGGAGTGAATTTGGGAGTATGGCTGCTCTTCTTCTGCATATATTCAAATTTGGGAATCGGGCAGCTTGATGCAAAATGTCTGGGTTTCCTGCAATTAAAACAAACAAGATCTTCTTTTCTTTTTGAATCACTGCTCCTTGAAAACTTTTGAGGAGCTTTGCTGGTAGATCCTTGAAATTTGTTGGTTGAGCCGGGTCTTGAGAATTTTCTGAATTTTTGAAATTTCTTTACAAATAAAGCGAAGTCTTCATCATCCATGTCTAATAGCTCAGAAGTAGAAATTTTGGGATCGGAGCTTTTCTCATCTTGTACAGGCGCAGGAGTAGGCGCAGGTGTAGGCGCAGCTTCTCTGTGCGCCATCATAGCCATAGATTTTGACTTTCCTTCAGTTTCGCTGATTCGTTGGAGTTTGAGTTCGTAAACTTTGAGATTTGCATATAGGTTCCTTAAAGTCCAAACATCTAAAGTTCCAGCGTCTTCAAGAGCGCTAGATTTATGTAGGTATCTTGATCCAAAAGCTTGTAGAAAATTTACATTCAAATCTTTGTTGGTAAACTTCATGCCAAGTGAAATACATAGATTGATAATTTCACAGTAGCGTTCATAAGTTTGCCTTAAGTTTTCACCGGGGAGTTGAGAGAAATTGTTGAACCTCTTTTGAACTTCGTGTTTCTTGTTCTCCTTGCAAACCGTGTCTCCTTCTATGTGCTCTTCAATAGCATCCCATAGCTCATTAGCAGTATCACAATGCATGACTTGTTGTTTCATAGCCGTGCTTAGAGTGCTTAGAAGAATGTTTCTTGCTTTGCCATCATTTGCAACTCTTCTAATTTCTTCCTCGGTCCATTCTTCCCTTGGTTTGAGAACTGTAGGTTGGGCAGCGTTGGTGCGTGGATTTGGATTCGCCTTCATCGGAATATAAGGTCCATAAACGACGGTGTCATGGAGCCTTTCATCGATTGAGTTGAGATGAGTCAATATGCTGAATTTCCACACGTCAAAATGATCTTCATCAAAGACCGGAACGTGAGTGTAGTTTGCAGTTGCCATAGGTTTTGAGTTTGCCATTTAGAATCGGCACCCAAGCTGTTAAGCTTGAAAAACGAAAAATGTTTTATAAAGGTGTTTGCTCTGATACCACTTGTTGGTCCCAAAGGGCAACAAGGGTATGAAAAATAGCTAGAGGGGGGGGGGTGAATAGCTGTTTTAAAATTCTTTTCGTCCTTGAAAAACTCAATTGCAAATGCGCACTTTATCAAGTAAGCGTTATGAAATGCGCCTAAGTGAGTGAGTGAAATGCACAGCGGAATTTAGTAATCAAAATAGGCGCAAAGTGTGATAAAGGGGCGCACACACTCTCTAAGTATTTTGGCTCAAAGTGGTTGAAATAAAGAACTAAGGCAAATGATATCAACAAATTGTTCAATCACTAAACTGTAGTTGGGAAAATGAATCAAACTAATGTTGTAAGCAAATGACTATTGATAATAAAAAGCTATTATGACATGGTTGATCAATTCTTTATGGCTTCCAGATGGTTATCTTCGTTTCTAAAGAGATATAAATGGATGTTACAAATTCAATGGATATCAAACTCAAATCTGAGATTTGTGTAGAATAAATTTGCAAATCTCATAAACAATCCAACGGTTATCTCTAAAAGATGGATCTAAATGATCGAACTTAAAGAGGTGCGTGTGTGATTTTAGTATCAAGGCTCTTTAGATCTTTATGATTTAGAGCACAATGAAACTAAAGTGTTATAGCTTGAAGATCTGGGATAAGGATGAAGGTATGAAGATGTTCTTGAGGAAATCTGGAAAAACGAAGGCAATCTTCAAATCTTCAACAAATGCTTTGAGAGAGAAATTCTTGAAATTCTTTAGCAAAAAGCCTTCTGAAGTTTGTATTTATAGGAATTTCAAAAAACTAGCCGTACTCAACAAAATGAGTTGCTGAAATTGGAAAGAATGCATAATATGATTGAATGCATAATTACTTGGGACACCACATAATTAGGGAGATGTTTTATCACGCATATGATACTAAACGGAATTCTCATCAAGTCTCTCGAGTCTTCAATAAATCACTGAGTGTTGAATAAACACGTTGAGGCGCATTGAGCCAAGAGGCGCATTGAGCCAAGAGGCGCACAGTAAGCGTGCGCAAATCAAGGGGCGCAGAGGCGCGTACATAGCTTATGAAGAAATCCTTATGCGCGCGCTCTAAATGGCGCATGGCGCGAATGTAGAAGGCGCGTGGCGCAGGAGGCGCATAAGCGCGGCTCAAACTCACTGAGTGATTTTTCTTGAAACTTGATCTTTTTGCCCTATTTCTAAGCCTATTCTATAACAATGGACAACTTAAAAAATGAAGTATAAATACTTCTTACATGTGGGTCTAAAGTCCATGAAATAAAACTTAGGTGATGGATCAATCAAATCTAATAAATCCTTATTACATTAAAACTGAGATATGTGTGGGCATACCCAACACAGAATTATGACATTCGCTATTGAAGATAAACCTCAAACATATAAGGCTGCTATAGAATCATCAGAAGCACCTTATTGGAAAGAGGCTGTTCAAAGTGAAATAGAATCCATTTTACAAAATAACACATGGAAATTGGTTGATTTACCTCCGGGACATAAACCAATAGGCCATAAATGGATTTTTAAGAAAAAATTAAGACCAGATGGTACCATAGAAAAATATAAGGCTCGAATAGTAGCAAAAGGGTATCGTCAAAAGGAAGGTGCAGATTTCTTTGATACTTATTCACCAGTTTCTAGAATTACGTCCAAAAGAATGTTAATAGCTATAGCAGCTATTTACAATTTGGAAATACACCAAATGGACGTGAAAACTGCCTTTTTAAATGGTGAATTAGATGAAGAAATATATATGCATCAAACCAAGAAAATGTTACACTCCTCTTTTGAAATGAAAGATATGGGAGTAGCAGATGTAATTCTTGGTATCCGAATTCAAAGAAATTCAGATGGTTACATACTTACTCAATCACATTATATTAAAAAAGTCCTAAGAAAATTTGGACATTATGATGATAAGCCGGTCGTTACACCATTTGACTCTTCTAGCAACCTTAAGAAGAATCAAGGAGAAAGTGTGTCTCAATTAAAGTATACTCAAGTTCTTGGAAGCTTGATGTATATAATGAATTGCACAAGGCCGGATTTAGCATACACAGTGAGTAGACTTATTCGATACTCACATAATCCTGGACAAGATCATTGGTATGCACTAGTGAGAGTGTTGCGATATCTAAAACATACAATGAACTACGGACTAAATTATACAAAATATCCTCCTGTTTTAGAAGGATATTGTGATGCGAATTGGATTTCTAATAATTCAGAGAGTAAATCCACAAGTGATTATGTTTTCATACTTGGTGGTGCAGTTGTATCTTGGAAATCATCAAAGCAAACGGTGAATACACGATCAACTTTGGAAGCAGAATTTGTAGCCTTAGATAAAGCCGCTGAAGAAGCGGAATGGCTCAAAAATTTTCTAAGGGTATTCCGTTGTGGCCAAAGCCAGTTACAGCCATTTGCATACATTGTGATAGTAAGGCTGCCCTTACAAGAGCAAATAACCAACTATAGAATGGAAAATCGAGGCATATAAGGCGTCGTCACAAAACAATAAGAGACTTACTAAAGAATGAAATAATTTCCATTGATTATGTTAAGTCAAATGAAAATATAGAAGATCCTTTGACAAAAGGCCTAAACAGAGAGCAAGTATTATTTACATCGAGGGGGATGGGGTTAAAGCCTATACAATAAGTCATTACTTGGTGGCAACCTAACCTAGCAACATTGGAGATCCCATGGTCTAGGTTCAATAGGCAAACTAATTAAGGGAGACTCAAGGAGCATAAAACACATATTTGCTCATTCCTATGATGAAATTAAAAGTGTGTTATCCGTTGAGGATTAACGGGTGAATAAAGTATTCTTAATAATGCTAATAGCTTTAAGGTGGAATAGTGCGGACTATTTTTGATTAGCATTACCTATATGAGATTGATGTGGGGTCGCATATTTAAGAACTGAGATGGCTAAGTTCATTAAAATTCTCATGAAGAAAGGATTTGTTCAAGACCGAAATGAACACAACCGTAAGAATTGAAATATGTATAAATATAATATGTGTGATATTTACTGTCTCGAGTTACTAAAAAACGTGGTTAGTTCAAGACTAACAGTTCACTACCCATAAAGTAAGTCCGGTAAATACTCACTACGAAAGGTTCAAGTCCACAAGACACCTTTTCTGATGCATATTATATTTAGTTTTCTTAGAAATAGAAAAATAAGTTCTTTATATTATCTTATTTTCTATTCAAATGTGGGGTATTGTTAGAGTTTGAATAGAAAATGTGGGGTATTGTTGGAACTTGTGAAGGATTATGGAAAATCAAAGGTGTTTATTGGAAATATAGGTTTCCATGTTTTGGAGATTTTGGGCGTGTGCGCTAAAATGAGCATAACTTTTGATTTCGGATAAACCACGGAATGCACCGCATATCAAATCGAAGCTCTTTTTGAGACGGACAAAAGTCATGGGGCTTAGCCCCATGACACACGTCTTTTAAATTCAAAAAGCTCGAATTGGAACCCAAATGAGCTGCTGAATTTTATAAATTAATATTATGATTTTAATATTATTTATAATTATTATTTTTGCTTCATTAGGATAATGCAAAACAGTTTAACTGCCACAGCAGTTGTTTTTGGAACAGTTATGTTGGTTTTTGAACAGGTTTGTCTGTTCAAAATCAAGCCCAAAACCTATATAAGGATTCCTGCAGATTGTGTTTAACACACATAATTTTTCCATCTTCTTCCTCCCTTCTATCTCTTGAAAGCATTCTCTCAATTCGCCAGGGACAAGTTCTTGTGCAAGAACTTGTTCCGAATAGTTGTATCCTCAAGATAGACGTCCGGAACGAACTGCAGCACAAGTAGGGACGAATTTCTGTCTTAGGACACTGCAATACAGCAGGCCTCTATTCGATCAATTTGTGACGTTGTTCAGGTTCTTCATTAATACTAGTATTAATCTGTGATTTATTTAGTTGTATTAATTATTATACTCGTTATTATACTCTTTAATTATATATATTTAGATTGGTCCTAACAACAATAACTACTCATTACTATTCATCCATTAATTCCCGTGCAAAACCCATTTTGTGCACATAGTTATGGGATGGAGGGAGTATGTCTTGTATAGTGTCATTTTATTACCAATTCTTTTAATAAAAATTGACTATTTTACGCTTATTTGGTGGAAAAATATTTTATTTTTCTTTAAATACAAATTAGTCACCAAATTAAAGTCATATAAGTAAATAAAGTAATTTTAAATGTGAATGATATACTAATTAATTGTTTGCATTAAATAAATATATTTAAAAAAAATAGTAATTGCTAATTAATTCTTAATTATGAATTCATGTTGTCAGATTTATTTTACTCAAAATTTATTCTGTTATTGTGTGTTTTTTTTTTTTTTTTTGAATGAACTTTGTTATTGTTTTCTTTATTTTCCATGATTTTTTTCGCCTAAAACTTCGTAACTAAAACCATGACTTTTCATGACCTAATCTAACCTGTTCACATTGCCAAATAACAATTGTATTTGTCTAGGAACAATTATTAAGACAACTAACATAAAGAGAGAGTATTGAAAGCCTAGAAAGTTGTCCTACTTTTAAAATGCAATATCGAATGAAGAAATAATTTACTTTGTGGGCCTGTTTGGTAACCCAATTAAGCTTTTAATTTTGAATACTTTAAGATATTAAAAAATTAAGCTTGTTTGGTAGGGGAAATTTTAATCACTTAAATTGTTAAGATTATCTTAAAAGAAGTTATTAATTTTGAGCTAGCATGGCAAGTCTTAATAAGGTAAGAGGAGGTAAGATAAAGAAAGGGAATGGGTTCAACCCACTCATCAACATTTTATTTGTTTATTTAATGTTACTTTCTTTTGTTGAAATATTTTATTTTTTTCATACAGATTAAATATGATAAAATTAAAATGAAATTATTTTTATATTATAAATTTTGATAATATTTTAATTGAGTATCATAATTAAATTTTATCAATTTTTCTTTTGTCAAAGTTTAGTAAAATTGATCAAAATAGTGAAGATGAACTTTATTAATGTGGGACACATGAAATTACCAATAAAAAATGTTCAAATGTTATTATTATTTGGTCTAAATAAAAGATAATTTGACAAATAATATTTTTGAATTATAATTATTTATTTTAAGAAATATGACTATTTTTGTTTGAGGATAAACAAAAAGAATAATAAAGTGAAAGAAATGAGACTAATTTTTAAGTGTTTATTCACAATTTTGATTAAATTCATATGTATGTAGTTTATCAGTACCAAACAGATTGAAGTATTACAAAATTCAGCAACTTAATAATTTCAGCTCTACATTTTCAGCTCTACATTTTCAGAGCTTAATTTTCAGCTTTACCAAACAGGCCATTTGTTATAGTACCTCTGTCTAACAATTTTTTTATTTTTTTAGTTTTTTTGGTGCTCAATTGAATCTTGACTATAATTTATAAAAAAATATATATTTCTAGGCAATTTTAAAAAAGGCAAATACTCATATGCGACGGTCGCACGGTGTGCGGCGAGCCGTCTCATATGAGTATTTGTTCCGCTGCTTCTCGCATCCGCCTGCTCCGCTTCAGCCGACCGCCGGATCCAGCCCTCCCACTTCCCATATCGCGACACGTGTCATCCTTAAAAAAAAAACCCCAACAACTTTAAAATGCTATATCTTGAGATTTATAAGTTGGATTTTTTTTTTAAAAAAAATACCGTTGTATTCGTCTCGATGAGATGAATAAAACTACATAGGTCATGATATGGTTTGATTTATTTTTTTTATTTTTTAAAACATTCTTTTTAATACACAAAAAAAATAAGCTTCTCGTCAACTAATATGTAACACTTTTTTCTAATAAACGTAACAGTTTCATCTTTACAAAGTAACACTTTTACTGTCAAATGTAACAGTATTTTTACAAAAAAATATAAATAGCTTTGAATTGTTTTTGTGGTTAGAAAAAGTGTTACGTTCTCAATTAAAATTGTTACATTTCAGATATAATGTTACATTTAAGAATATAAACTGTTACAATTGAGAAAAAAAATAATGCATTCTTTTTTATAAAATGTAACATTAGTTTAGTTTGTCAATCTTTTGTTAATTTTGAAAAAAAAAAGTGTTACATTCACTATAGAAAAAGTCCTATTACCCACAGAAATCTCCGTAGATAATTAGTAAATTCCGTCAGTAAAGGACTGTTATCTATGGATTTTGTCTGTCAGATTTTTGTAAGTAAATTTTGGTTGGTAATACCTACGGACATTCCGTAGGTATTACCCACGGAATATCCGTCGAAAAGGACTAATAAACCGTCGAAAAATGAAGTAAATTTCCGTCGGCAAATATTACTCAGCCGCCGGCCGGAACACTGCCGGCAGATACTGCCGGAATATTCCGTCACAAAATTTTAATTATTGACGGAGATTCCATAAGTAACGGATGTAGATAATGGAAAACATTCCGTCAAGCATTTACGTTAGTTACGGACTATTCCGTGGGTAAATAGTTTAGATTTAAAAAAATAATATTTAAAATACAAAAAAAACCTCATGTAACATGAAACCCAACATACCAAACCAAACAAACACCAATCCCACCATACCAAACAAAATACTTCTACTTTAACACTCCAAACAACATATATATTACAATACTTTTAAGAGTTTCAAAACAACACCACCAAACAACTATCCAAAACAATAAATCACCTTCAAACCAAATAAAAAAGTCTAATAAAAGTGATTTAGTTATCCTTGCTCCCAAAAACAAGTAAAAGTCATTAACCATTACCACTCTTACAACTTTAGGAGCTATTACCACCACCACGGCCACCCCTATGTCCATATCCATTCGAATTTAAGTATTGCCCAATAGAAGAGTTAGAGTTATTATTGCTAGGAGGTTGTTGTTATTGGAGCATAGCCCTCATCATTTCTTGCATTTTTTGTTGCATTTGCTGCTCCATTTGCTGCTGCATTTCCTCTCGTATTTCCGCCCGCATTCGTTCAACTTGGGTGTTTACCGTCTCAGTTAAGCTTGCTATAATCTCATCCTTTTGTCTCAATTGAGAATCATAGTCCATACTCTGACTACTTGAGGAAGAAAAACACTGTGAAGAACGGATTCTCAATGGCAAGTCAAAGAAACAAGCTCCATGCTCTCCAAATCCGGGCAATCGATCACCTCTTTGTCGCCCCTTTTGAATGGAAATGGCCTTCCAAAGATCCGCTCGAAAGGGGGGCCGTGTTGTGCATCCAGGCTCAATAATTCCTTCCTCAATAGCCTCCTCACGAGCACGATCCACATATATGTCCTATCCATTATAGACAAAAAAACAATTAATAATGACAAAAAAATAAGCTTATGTTTAAACGAAAATATATATAATGTGCATTAATATAAATACTTACATATATGTCTTTGTAATAATCGTTAACCCACATTATCGTGCCATCTGGAGCAACTGTAGCAAGAAACGCCTCCGCAGCATCGCTCAACCTTAAAAAAATGAAACTATAGTTCATTAGATATACCAGCCTGATTGTGAAAATATTTTCCTTGGTCCAAGTGGATGCAACTCCATATTCTTTCATAGACCATACCTCAAATTGCTCATAATTTGCATTACTATCAGTTAAAGAGAAATATTTCCCGAAAACTTCAAACTCAAAAAAATAGCATTTGCTTCCCAGTTCAAGTTCAGGAGGAGCAGGAAGTGCACATACTTGATCTTTCTCAACGTTGAAAGAAAAGACATTTATATTTTGGAACAAGGATAGTAAATGAAATCATCTTTCCAGTAAGACCGAAATGATGTAATGCATCAAAATAATCTACTTTGATACCAATAAATCAACTAAGTTGAAAAATTAACATGTTCCAGCAAAAGAAACTTAAAGATACTAACAGATTTCAGCATATAATTTAACAAAGTTAACAGATTTTTGCAACAACTTAACGATGCTAACTGTTTTCAGCATATAATTTAACAAAAGTAACATATTTTTGCAACAACTTAACAAATTCAAGAAATAACTTAACAAATCTAAAAGGTTACAGCATATAAATTAACAAAACTTACATATTACAACTACTTTTAAGGAAAACTAATAGATTAATAATCAATAAGATGGCCATCAACTCAATGCAAACATGAAATTGACATATCAAAACCATAACAATCATCTCAAATTGGTAAATCAAAACTATCCAGAAACAAAGAGTGTTGGTGGTGTGCGTGGCGAGAAAAGAACAAGCAGAGAATAGGGAAGACGGTTACCGATAGAAATTGAGGCAGCAGCGGCGGACTGTGGAGATAGAGGCGGAGGAGGCGGCGGAAGACAGGAGATGGAGGCGGCGGCAGACTGTGGAGATGGGGGCAGCGGCGATCAAAGGATTATCGGAGGCGGCGGTGTGCGTGGCGAGGGAGTGGAAGGAGGAGGGGGAGGACCGACGGCGGTTAGTGTTGTGTAATCGTCATTTGAGAGAGAGAGAGAGATTAGAGAGGATAAAGAAAATCCCGAATGGGGAGAAAGGGCAAGGGCAGCTAGGGTTAAAAGACAATTTTTACCTTACTTACGGAAATAACATTTAACTACGGACAAGCCCGTTGGAATTTCCCACAGACACCTCCGTCGGCATTATGTACGGAATGTCCCTAAGTAAAATAAATTTCCGTAAATAATCTTTTAAAGTACTACTTCTTATGGATGGTCAAAGTCAAATTAAGCTTATCCACGGAAATGTTCGTCACAACCACTTACGGACATTGTCCGTAAGTAATACTGATGGATTAGTCCGTAATTAAATTTGATTTCCGTGGGTAAACTTTAATTTTGAGATTTTGAGGTTCCCGCTCTGACAAAAGCTAATTTCCGTCGGTACATTATGAACTTCCGTAGCTAGTACCGACGGAACTATTCCGTTGGTAATTGTCCGTAGGTAATGAGCAACTTTCTAGTAGTGATTTGAAAAAAAAAACTGTTACATTCCTTTATAAAAAGTGTGACATTCGTTTAGTTTTCAATCTTTATGTTATCTTTAATCTATTGCACCAAAATTGTGGTACATTTTGAAAAAAAAAAAGTGTTACATTTAGAAAAAAAAGTGTTACATTTTGTTATAAAAAGTGTTACTTTTGTTGGCGAGAAAAAATTAAAGTTTGGAGGCAAAAAAAAATCTCAAAAAAAAAAAAAATTACTCGGCTCCTTGCGAGCCGTCGCACGCTGTGCGGCGGCCGCACATGAAACTGCCCCTTTAAAAAATACTATTAAGTTGACCAACTAAATAGTAATAGCGCACATTAGTCTGGAATAGAGAAAGTGTGTATATATATATATATATATATATATTCATTTTCTAAGAAAAATAATTATGCATTCGCTCCCTATAATATATAGTCTCATTTATTTCTATAGATAAATAGTTTTGTTTTTAAAATTAGTATAAATAATTTTATAATTTGTGTATCACTAATAAATTTTAAAATTTTCATTGCTTAATAGTTTTTCTTTAATCCTTGATTAATATATCAAATCAACTACTTTAAACAATAAAGCTATTTTTATAGGACAAGTGAAGTATTATGATTCAGTTTTTCCATTTTCTTGCCGTTTGACGATCTAAATTTATAGAGAAATAAGATTTTGCATTAAGTATGTCCCTATATCCATGAAGAAGGTTGTCTGACATAGAAGATCCATGTGAATATGAGAGCACTCCATCCAAAACAACCTTTGAATCCACCACAACTTTCATCTTAATATACTCCAAATTCATCGCGGATATTTGATTGAGATGAGCAAAAGAAAATTTCAAAGAAACAACAATAAAACACAAAAATTACACAAAGCTCTCAACAAATGAGGGAGATCATAGGCCCTCAATAATGGAGGGAAAACAAAGGCTTCCACATAAGGGAAGAAAATCAAATTTAAAACTAAGAAAAAATACCTCTTGATTAATAAAAAGTAATAGATCATTCCTAAATCACACATTAATCATTTAATATTAAATGATTAATGTTTAATTTTGGAAATTTAAATTTTTTTATTCACAACTTCAAAGTATTGTATGAAGGAGAAAAAGTTTGAAGATGATAGAAGTTTAGAGAGGTTTAAACTTTTTGTTTCTTAAACAATGACTTCATATCCGAATTCAACCTCCCTTCAAATCACTCAAATTTATGGCTTCAAAACGGTCAAGCCCGACTTCTTCTATTGGGTAAATTTCTAAATCTTGTATGTAAGTTTTTTTTTTTTTTTTTTTTTTTGTCGAAAATCATGAATAATGATAGATTTAGTCAAAATTATTCTTTCATTTTCAAAATATGTTTTAATTTTAATATTCCCCCTGTCCCAGTTTAAGGTTCTTACTTTCTTTTATGATATGTCTCAGTTTAAGGTTATTAGTTGCTTTATTCCTTAAATGGCAAAGATTAAATAGTGTTTTGAACATTCTTGTCCTCATAAAGTTCATATATTACAAAAAGCCCTTCACTTACTCATCTACTTTTTACCCACTTGCATTATGAATGGACAATTATATCCTCCACCCAATACTATTCTTGACTCATGTGATAACTAATAGAGGGTCTGTTATGTAAATACCTAAGAGATGAAGAGGTTAAATGAAAAGTTATCTAACTGATTTGTAAGTCGGTTAGAAAAGACAGTTAGTTTGTTAGTCTGTCAACCAATCAAAAGCTTTGTAATAGTTGTATAAAAACGAGTTGTATTTCTCTTTTGTAAGATCTGAACAATCAATAAAATTTACAATATTCTCTCACTTCTATGATGAACCTATAGATTTCTTTCATGGTATCAGAAGATTGATTCCGCGTAAATTCGACCTAATTCAACTCCATTTTTTTGCCCTAATTCCTCTTTCCGGCAACAATTTTTTTTCTCAATGCCGTCGTCTGATACTTCTGATAACTCCGGCGACAACACCATACATCCGCCTCCGGCTGATGAATATGAATTCACCGAGGTAACTCTGAATCTATCTCCTTCTCATCCTCTATATCTTCATCCTAATGATCATCTGGGAATGCTTTTGGTCACTCAAGTCTTGTTGAATTCGAACTACAGTCAATGGAAGAGAGCAATGATCATTGCGCTCTCATCCAAATTAAAATTAGGGCTCGTTACCGGTCAACATAAGAAGCCAAATGTAACATCTAAATATGCTATGCACTGGCAACGATGTAATGATACGGTTACATCATGGCTTCTGAATGCTGTTTCGCCTGAAATTGCCTCTAGCTGGGTATATTTGAAATCTACGCAGGACATATGGATTGATTTGGAATATCCCTACACTCAAGGTAATGCACCTCAAGTATATCAAATTAAGAGAGAAATGATGGAATTAAAGCAAGGCAATATGTCCATTTTTGCCTATTTTAGCAAATCCCGCACAGTTTGGGATCAATTTGAAGAAGTGAATAATCTGCCTAAGTGTGTATGTTCATGTACTTTTGGTGCTGCACAGAAGATGAAGGAATATGAACTCCTGCAGAAACTTACACAATTCCTAATTGGACTCAATGATTGTTTTTCTCATATTAGAAGCACAATTCTCACCAAATCTCCACTTCCAAATCTCAGTTCCACACTCTCACTATTAATTCAAGAGGAAAAACTGAGAGAATGTACTTTCAATTCTTCTCCAAATCTGTCTGATAATACTACTGCTCTCTATGTCAAACACAATTCTAAACCTCAACCTGCATTATCCAAATTTCCTCATACTCTATCTAGCCTTGGCTCCACTAATTCCAAATCATCTACAAATCCTCCAGCCAAGAGATACATCTCTAAAGACAATCTGCATTGTGAGCACTGTGGTGGCACTGGTCACACCAAATCTACATGTTTCTTCATCCTTGGCTTCCCTGAATGGCATAAAATTTATGGTGTCACTCCTGATCCAATCAAAATGCCAAAATTTAAAGCCAAGCATAGCAATCATCAAGCTCATTCTGTCCTTGGTCCTGCTCCAGGAGATATTGCTACTTCATCAACTGAGGAGAAAATGTATATCTCCACCTCTCACTATAATCATCTACTGGATCTCATCAACAACCAACCTTCTGAAGATTCTTCCATTCCTCATATGGAAGGTATATTCTGTAACTCCCTTAGTATGTCCTTCTATTGAAATTCAATTAATTCATCTGTTATGTTTGGTACTAAGGCTTGGATCATTGATTCTGGTGCAACTGATCATATAGTTTCATCTCACTCTTATCTTACAAATCATGTTAGTTTTCATTCTGTTCTTCATCTTCCTAATGGTTACACTATTCCTATCACTCATAAAGGCACTGTCACCCTCTCAAACCAAATTACCCTGTACAATGTTTTGTTTGTCCCTTACTTCACCTTCAATTTACTCTTAGTTTCCAAATTATCTCATGACAGTAACCTTTCTATGACTTTTTATTCATCCCACTGCACATTTCAGGACTCTCATTGCAAGAACTTGAAGGGGATTGGCACACTTGATAGAGGCTTATTCAAATTTGTTCCTTCTGATCAGCTTTGCAGATCTATTACTTGTAATATTTCTAGTCATAATTATGTGACTTTGTGGCATCACAGATTAGGACATGTACCTATTGCCTCCCTAAAACACTTCCATATTCCTTCTCTTGTTTCTAATTGTACTGAGCTTGTTTGTGATACTTGTCATCTTGCAAAGCAATGTAAAGTGCCTTTTCCCTTGAGTCAATCTCTTGCTCTTTTTCCATTTTCTCTAATTCATTGTGATGTCTGAGGTCCATGCAGGCATCACACATACAATGGTTTTCATTCTTTCCTAACTATTGTAGATGACTATTCTAGAACTACTTGGACATATCTTTTGTCATCTAAGGATCAAGTTCTTCATTTCCTTACTGTCTTTATAAAGATGGTTGACACTCAGTTTCACACTAAGATTCAAAAGGTTAAATTTGATAATGGTACAAAATTTTTCAACAATTCCATTATTGCTCATCTTGAAAATCTAAGCATAGAACACCAAAGCTCTTGTGTAGACACACCTCAACAAAATGGAAGGGTGGAAAGAAAACTTAGACATATCTTAAACATAGCATGAGCTTTAAGATTTCAGGCTCATCTTCCCATTAAATTTTGGGGAGAATGTATTCTCACATCCATATACCTCATGAATAGAACACCTTCTGCCATTCTTAATTTCAAATATCCATATGAAATACTTCTTAAAAATTCTCCCACATATTCTTATCTCAAAGTCTTTGGTTGTCTTTTCTTACAACTCTTGTGTCTCACAGAGACAAATTCTCTCCTAGAGCTTTGAAATGCATTTTTCTAGGGTATCCTTATGGCAATAAGGCTTACAAACTGTATGATCTACAATCTCACAAAATTTTCTACTCCAGAAATGTCTCCTTTCATGAATCAGTCTTTCCTTATGAATCATTACCATATAAAACTGCTGCCTCCTTCATTCCTATGGTCACTGAGTCCTCTTCTTCAGTTCCTGGTGAACTACTCTCAGATATTCCTTATACTTCCTCTCCTCCTCCTGTCATTCCACCTATTCCAAATATTCACAGTCCCTCTATCTCTCCTCTTTCCTTATAATCTCCTTCTTCTAAATCTCATGTTCTAAAGATGGAACCTCATGATCTTCCCCCTTCCAGACCTGTTAGACACATGAGACTTCCAAGTAAATTCAAGGATTATACTAATCACCCTTCCTCTTTCAATGCTCTTGTCTCCTATTCAAATCTCTAACCATCATATTTCTCCTACATTTGCAACATCTCTACCCTCACTGAACCTTATTCTTACAATCAAGCTCTTAAAGATCAAAATTGGTGCCATGCTATGCAATCTAAATTAAATGCACTTGAACAGAACCATACTTGGGAATTAACTGAATTGCCTGCTAATAAGAAGTGTGTAGGCTGTAAGTGGACTTATAGGTTAAATTATAAACCTGATGGTACATTGGATAAGTACAAAGCAAGATTGGTGGCTAAGGGCTTTACACAAACAGAAGGGGATGATTTCCTTGAAACCTTTGCTCCTGTGGCCAAGATGACAACAATTAGAGTATTTCTTGCTCTTACTGCAATTAACGGCTGGCATTTGTCACAGATGGATGTGGCCAATGCTTTTCTTCACGGAAACTTAGATGAAGAAGTTTATATGCAAGTTTCTTTAGGTTATGATCTCCCTTCAAATCTTCAAAGTAAGTCAAAATCCATTGTTTGCAAACTCAAAAAGTCACTTTATGGACTTAAACAAGCCCCTAGACAATGGTACAACAAGTTAGCATCTATTTTACTTGCCTATGGTTTTGTGGAATCTCAAAATGATCACACCTTATTTACCCTGTCCAAAGATGGTACTTTTACAAACTTATTTGTCTATGTTGATGACATATTGGTGGCAGGTTCTAGTTCTGTTGTCATATCTGCTGTCAAGCATCATTTACATGAGCATTTTAATATTAAAGATCCTGGTCCCCTAAAGTTCTTTATGGGTATTGAAATTGCTAGAACTACTGAGGGTATTTGTATTCATCAAAGAAAATATACTTTGGATGTAATTTCTGATGTGGGCTATCTGATGTGGGCTACATGGTTGCTAAGTCCTCTAAAATCCCTTTTCCTCAACATCATGATCTAAGTGCAGAGAAAGGTGAGCTTCTTACCAATCCCAATCAGTATAGAAGATTAGTTGGAAGATTAGTTTATCTCACAATCATAAGACCTGATCTGAGTTATGCTGTGCATATTGTTAGTCAATTGTTTACTAATCCTAGGCAACCTCACTGGGAAGCTGCTCTCAAATTGGTCAGGTATCTTAAAGGATCTATAGGGCAGGGTCTGTTTTATTCTTCCTCTAGTCCTTTATCTCTTATTGGCTACTGTGATGCTGACTGGGCTTCATGTCCTGAAACAAGGAAGTCCTTATCTGGATTTTGTGTTCTTATTGGTGGATCCTTAATTTCATGGAAAGGTAAAAAGCAGGGTACTATTTCTAGGCCTGGAAATTGGGTGGGTTGGGTTGGGTTAAGACGGGTTAGCGGGTTGGGACGGGTCCAACCCGTTACAACCCGTTTAGTTTCACGGGTTAAATGGGTCGGGTGGTGAACGGGTCGGGTTAACCCGGGTTGACCCGTTAATCACAATGATTTTTTTTCCCCTCTGATGTGCTGGAAACTGCATTTTGCCCAAAAAAAAATGACCTTAAAATTTTACTTTTTTTTTTAATGATTTTATATTGCTGAATTAATTATGACCATTGGATATAACCCCAAACTAATCTCAGCCGCTGGATTGATTTAGAAAAACCCTACTTACCTCCACTCCCTATTTCTCTCGCTCTCTCACCCACAACTTTCTTCTACTCTTCCTTTTTTTTTTCCCACTGCACCACCCAATCTCTCTCCATCGACACCGCCGGTTTTCGCCATCGGCGCCGCCGTTTCCAATGGATCTCGCCAAAACTGTCACCAGATCAATGGATCTGGCCATCGACGCTGCCACGACCATCACCGCTTCAACGGACCGCCACCACCAATTCGCCGTCGACGCCTCTTCTCTCTTCACCGCCAGCCATGGTCTACCTCACATGGTGAACAAGCCTTCTCTTTCTTCCCCTCGATCTCAGAAAAAAAAATAAGTTCAAACCTTTCTCTCTCTCTCTCTCTCTCTCTCCTCTTTTCTTCACTTTGGCATCTCTCTGCCTCTCATTTCGTAAAAAAATTGAATTTAGAGAGAGGAAATGAGCAATCCACCCAATTGAAGATGTCAACAAGCAATTACTTGATTACCTACTGAACTTCTTCAACTTATTGCTTTCCATCCCCAAACCAGGTGTCGATTGTCGAATATGGGGTGATGTAGTAGCTCTGTTTTAAACGGGTTAAGATAGGTTGACAGGTTGACTTGTTTTAACCCGCTAATTTTCACGGGTTGAAACGGGTAACCTGTTTCAACCCGTCTTTATTAACGGGTTGGGTTGGGTTGGGTCGGGTAATTAACGGGTTGGGTTGGGCGGGTTGTTGGGTAAAGGGTTGAAATTGCTAGGTCTAACTATTTCTAGATCTTCTTGTGAAGCTGAGTATAGAAGTCTTGCAAATGCTTCATGTGAGATTGTTTGGCTCTTGGCTTTGCTTAAAGATTTTGGTGTTTACATTTGGCCACAAATCCTCTATTTCATGAGAGATCCAAGCATATTGAACTTGATTGTCATGTTATTAGGGAAAGAGTTTCTTCTGGTATTATCACTCTTTCTCACATTTCTACCAATGAACAACTTGCTGATCTTCTTACCAAGGCTTTGTCTTCTCACACTCTGCAATATTTTTTGTCCAAGCTTCATGTTCTTAATATCTTTAGCACATCAAGCTTGAGGGGGGATGATAAGGAATAGAGGGTCTGTTATGTAAATACCTAAGAGATGAAGAGGTGAAATGAAAAGTTATCTAACTGATTTGTAAGTCGGTTAGAAAAGGCAGTTAGTTTGTTAGTCTGTCAACCAATCAGATGCTTTGTAATAGCCCGTGGCGGATCTTGGATTTCTAAACACCGGGTGCACAATTTACGCTACATAACTTTGAATTAAAAAAAAATCGAAATGCAATTACATTACAATTCATAACTTCAAATACAATTGTCTCATAAAAGAAAACAATACAATTGGTGCACTACTAGAATTACCCACCCCAAAACTAGTTTCACCATCCCCAATTTTTTTCCTTTTGATAAGAAATTTGTCCATATTCAATAATCAACCAAAAACACCAACAATCCTACAAAAAAACAATGAAATAACCATTCAAACACATATATCACCCATGAAATTTGAAGAAAAAAATCAAAGCCCCAAAATAATATTCAAACCCTAGATTTCAATTTACTTCAATCCAGAGAAAGAGAATAAGATGAGGGACTTGAGGATACTTACAAGAGTGCGAATGATTGAGAATAATGCTTGGATCGACTCTTGATCTCAGGCGGATTTGCGGCTCTTTCTCTCTGATTGCTCTCTCTGTTCTCGTTCGCGTGCGCACTCCTTTCCTCCAGACTTGTGTTTGCAATTTGTGGGCTCTGTTATGTCTCCCGTAAATCACAAATAAGGTGGGTTTCTTATTCCTTTTACTAAGTTCACATCCCATCTAGTTAATTTAATACTCTAACTCAATTTTTTTGGGGGTGCACTTAGTAAAAAAATTAATTAAAAAATTAGGTTTACCGGGCCCGTGCACCCCCTCCTACAATGTAAGATCCGCCCCTGGTAATAGCTGTATAAAAAGGAGTTGTATTTCTCTTTTGTAAGATCAGAACAATCAATACAATTTACAATATTCTCTCTCTTCTATGATGAACCTATAGATTTCTTTCATCATGTTTGCCTAGATTCCTTAATAAGCGTGCAAAGTCAAACTAAGAACCTTAAACCGGGACGGAAGGAGTATGGTTTAAGTGTAAAATCATAAGTAATGTTAAATAGTTTCTAGATCTTTTTATCAACAAGTGCATGTAGTAAAACAGTATGAAATTCGTCTTAGAATTTCTAGCAGTTTAATGTTACCATGTTTGTTATACAATATTAAGATAACATAAGCTCAGATCTGAATACAACTGAACGAATGTCGTTAATACAAGACTATAAGCTTATTAAAATATGCTATAATCTAAATATTTGAAGATTGTATATATTAATATGTAATTTTGGTGTTAGAAATTTGGTAGATGTTAGTTTTTTTTTTTTTTTTTTTGAGGGGGGGGGAGGAGGGGAGCAACCGTTCAAAAATACATTTTTTTTTTTTTTGATAAATTGTCTTAGTTTTGATAAATAAAAGGAGAAGTCATTGATTTCATAGAGAAATGAATTTATAGCCAAAAAAACATAAAATCATTGGCAAAAATGCGAAAATGTATAATTTTAACATTCTTTTAAGTAAGTTCATAGCACTCAACTGAAGAGGAAATAAATTGCTTGATTTCTATCCATGTTTACCTTGGAAGGCTTAGAGTGCAACAAAATTGTTGGAGATTATGAGTACTGCCATTGAAAGAGCATAGAATATACCCACTCTCTCCCATAATAAATGTCATCGTTTTTCGGACGTTTGTACGAATGAACTTTGAGCAATAATTTGAGGTTAATATAATAATTCTAATGAAAATATAAAAATTGTTATTGATAGTAATTATATTGGTGTATCAATAACAAGTTTTATAATTTTGTTAGCATAATTAAATCAATATAAATTTATCGTTCAAAATTCCTTCGTACTAACGTCCGAAAAATGGCGACATTTATTGCGGGAAAGAGGGAGTACTAGTGCGTAAAAGAGAATAGAATAAGATGAGTTATTTACAGTAGATTAATGAAGGGTGAAATGCATAGTTTATTTTGTGGGCAATTTGCAATTTGGTTCCTGATATTTACAAACTTTTACAATGTTGTTCCCAACAGTTTTTTTTCTCCAACTGGTTCCCAGCATTTACATTTTTTTGTAATGTGGCTATAAAAGTAAATGGGCGTTAGTTTTCTAACAGATTTTATGTCATGTAACTAGCACATGACGTTTTAAAGGACGTTTTAAAATATTCATAAAGCTACACATATCCGATTGATATGATTCTTTTTTTTATATTGAAACTAATATTTAAATCTACAACATAATTTTTTTTTGGAAATGTGTTGGGTACCTAAATTATTTTTTCATTTAATCTTAATTTTAAATATTAAAAAAACAAAAAAACACGTAAAATATAATCTAAAAAAGATATTAGCCCAAGTATGTTTCTTATGAAGTAATTTCTATATGTATCTTTCCTAAAGTTTATTTTTCTCCACCCCTCTGCCACTTTCCCGTAACACCCATTCCACATACACTCTTCCCTCGATTCATCGTCCTCTTCTTCTCCCTTTTTTTTCTATCAAACATTTTTACGAACTGATAATCTATATATAGATTTTACTTCATATGGAACATATTTAGGCTAATATCCTTTTTAGGTTATATTTTACGTCTTTTCTCTTTTTTTAATATTTAAAATTAAGATTAAATGTAAAAATAATACAACTACCCAATAAATTTCCAAAAAAAAAAATATACGTTGTAGATTTAAATATTAGCTTCAATTTAAAAGAAGAATCATATTAATCGGATATGTGTAGCTTTTAGAATATATTAAAACGTCATGTGCTAGTCACATAACATAAAATCTGTTAGAAAACTAACGTCCAGTTAATTTTATAGCCACATTGCAAAAAAATGTAAATGTTGGGAACCAATTCGCGTAAAAAAACTGTTGAGAGCAACATTGCAAAAGTTTGTAAATGTCAGGAACCAAATTGCAAATTGCCCTTATTTTGTTGAAATACCCGTTGACTAAAGTTTTAAAATTCAAAAATTTTGTATTCCTGGCTTAATTCATTATAAAAGTTTAAAGGTGATAGAGTTAATGAGAGGAGGTAGGTTTATGAAATTGCATCTGATCAAAGCCTTTAGTACTAAAAAATACTTGATAGACAACATTATAATACCTCGCAAGTGCACGAGCAATCGTTATAGCAATATGCAAATACAAGGGTCGATCCACAGGGACTTGGATTAATTCGAAATTATTTAATTATTTTTAAAAGCAATAAAATAAAAAGAACAATAATAAAAGATAGGCGATCAACATTAGCAAACATATAAATGATAGGAATCGCAGAATTAAAAGATACTCTGTTTTTAATTCAAATATCATTGGTACATCTTTTCACTTTTCACCCTATTCACTTGATCACGAGATTTATTTCAATCTATGTTTCTTCTTTCAGAATAGTTACTAGCAGTGGCACACTCACTAGAAACCCTAATTAATAATTAATCTAACTGACACAGTCTAGATCCAATAATTAATTGCTTTAATGATTTAAGAAACTAAGATCAAGAACGCTTTCTACAATTATTTCATATAGATAATCGTCTAATTTTACCCACTTCACAATTTACCATGGCACATGCATAAACTATGAATATGCTACTTATGAAATTCTACACTGGCACAGTAAATAGAAAATTCTAGCAGAGAACGATTGCAAAGATAAATAAATTGATCAGATTCACAAACCCTAGCAATAGAATTAAAATAAGTACAAGTAAAATTATGAATATGAATTAAAAAATGAAAATAAAAATACCTCAATTGAATAAGAAGATAAAAGTTACCTCCAACCTTGCAAATCCTTACAAATATTTACGAGCTACATTGTTTGATAAAAAAATATAAGAAAACTAATCTAGTATTTATAGGAAGAAAACTAACCTAAATTAAAAGGAAAAAAGAATTGTAAAAAGAAAAGGAAACTAATAAAGAAAATCCTAAACTAAAAAGAATACTCAAAAGATATCATAAAGGATTAGGAAACTGAATTCCTTCTCCAACTTAGGGTAATTTTTGGGCTGAATTCTGAAATTCCTCTAAGATCCCTCATATTTTGATAATTTCTAGTTTGGTCCTCAGGATTTCAGAAATTTTAGAACAGTCCTTTTGTATCAAAAATTGCAGTTTGGTCCCTGGATTTTAGCAGATTTTGCACAGCAGTCCCTGGCCTTTGCATCATTACTCAATTAAGCACTTTTTCTCCCTCTTTCATGTAGATTGAGCACATAATCACCCTAAACAACAAAAATACACAAATCAAATAACAAAATCTTGAGAACAAAACAATAATTAGCTTAAAAGTATCTAATTAAATGAGTAAAAACCCACTCATCAAATACCCCCAAACTTAATCATTTACTTTTCCTCAAATAAAACAAAAGTAAACTACCTACCAAACAAATATATATATATATATATATATATATATATATATATATATATATATATATATATATATATATATATACTAAAATAAAACATTTTATTTTTTATTGTTCTTGTCAAGTCATGATCATTGGCTCAATTGTGTCTCATAAATCAAATATACATACTCAAGATAAAATCAATCAATACCATGCAAGTCTAAATACGCAACTCAATCAATAAAATATCACCATGATTCTCCGTGTGTGTGTGCAATGCAATAACTAGATCACCGTCAAACCCGGAATACATTATAAAGCCAAGAATCCACTCATTCTCTAATAGATATGATATATGGAGTTGAAGATTCAATGGAACATGAAGTGTGAAGATCAAGAACCAAATAGCTTGCTTTTCATGACTATCTCCACTAATGGGGACTACAATCAACCAAAAATCAATTAGGACTTTATTAGCTTGTAATGTTTAAGCTCGGTTAAAGGCTACAAACGAAAGGTAAAGAATTCAAATTTAAGAGAGAATAACCAAAGAGTCTTCAAATAATAACACAATTTCGCACAACTCTTGGGCCTCTTTCGTTTTACCAATGCATCAACCCCCAAACTTGAACTTTTACATATAATACTTTTGACTTTGGGTTGAATGCATTCATTTTTCTACCTCCCATTTTCTTCAATACTTGCACATTAGTGACGGCTCTTTGAGCCTTTTTTTCACTTTTTATTTTTTCTTTTCTCATTCATTCTTTTTTCGTGAGGGCTCTTTTTTTATTTATTTATTTAGCCTTTTTTTTTTCTCACTTTTCTTTCCAAAGTTACCTTATAACGGTTTCTCAAACTTTCAGTCACTTATGCCCATCCCAAGTATTCTCATGATTAAACATTGCCTTTTCATTCTCTAAATATACTCTCTTGATGGGTAAGGACAAGTGTATAGGCTAACGGGTAGGTGAATGTGGGTTCAAAAAACGATATCGAATGGGGGTCGTTGTGTGCTTTTGCACACTCCATTCTTTTTACTTTAGGCTCAAACAGGGTAACTAGGGATAATTTTATAAATGGTAGTTTAAGGCTTAATATATGACTAACAAAGATTGCCTACGTCATCCCTTCAATCAATTATAATCCCAAAAATTTTGCCTCGAAAGTCAATCAGGCAAGTTCTATAGTTCCCGAGAATGTAGTGAAAAAGTCAACTAAATAATGGTCATCTAAGTCTTCCGGTGATCAAAGCAATTAACATGAAGTGCTCAAAAGGGTGGAGAAATCAAAGATCAATTGTATTAATTAAGTTACAAATTCAGACAAACATAGCATTAGAGAAATCAATTTAAGCATGCATAATCAATTCTTACTAGACAAAGGCCAAATTACACAACTAGGCTCGAACAAAAAGTTTTTTTTTTTTTTAAGCAATAAATAAAAAATTTGACCACACATAGCTGCCTACGTTCCCCTTAGGACTATAAGGAGCTCAGGTCACCGTAGTTCGAACGAACCCAAAAACAAAAAGTAGAAAAACTTTTTTTTTATACTACCTCCGTCCCAGCTCAATGTGCACACTTACCTTTTAAGTGGGTGTCGTTGATATGTGCACAATCCAAAAAAGGAAAGTTTTTTATTATTTTTATTATCTTCCACTCATTCTCTCTCTTCCTCCCAACCACTCATTATTCTCCACTCATTCTCTTTCTTCCTCTCAACCACTCATTATTCTCCACTCATTCTCTTTCTTCCTCCCAACCACTCATTATTCTCCACTCACAATACTTTTGAATATAAATAATCTCTCCTTAAATATTGTGCCAAACAGTAAAGATGCGTATTGAGTTGGGACGGAGGTAGTATATAATTAAAAAAAATCTGAAATAAATCAAACATGTATTCCACCCCAAAACTTAAAATGAGCAAATGTCCTCTTTTTTAGCACAAAGTGACGAGGGGGTAAGACAAATAGGGTGATTACGTGCTTCCTCAATATCATATTATCCTAGCCACCACTTGGGAATTTTGTCAAGCAATTGGTGGGCAACCCTTTTACTAAGAGAAGGTACCAGTATTTTAGCCAAATAATATACCATAACAGTTTCCAATTTAAGTATCCCAGATTAATCGAGTTCAAAATAGAGATTGAAAAATCAAAATTGGGAACTTATTACCTGGGTTCAGAGGGCGTTGAATCTGCGTTGGGACTTGGCCGGAGCTGTGAAGGTAATCATGGCAGCGGATAGGGACGGCGGTGGGTATGGCGAGGATAAGAGATGGGAGTGGTGTGGAGAAGGTGGTTGGTCAGTTGGTTGCTGCCGGCATTTTGAGGCGGACGATGGTGGCCTGACCGGCGTTGTTTGCAGGCGAACGGAGAGGGTGAGGGTGCCGTCAGATTTGGTGCGGCTTAAGAGAGGAACGAGAAGGATGGGTTAGGGATTTGGAAAATAACGGATTTGGGGAGTTGTTCTCCTTCCTCCCGTTTCCTGACTTCCAATTTTTTTTATTTTTTTTTTTTTCAACCGCACAACTCAGTCCCTCTAAGCGTGCTCATTATGCTCACTCATCGAGTTCCTGTCCTCTTTTCTTTGCTTGCAATTCAGCCCGGCTCCAATTCTTTTACTGCAACTCAGTCTTTACTTCCGTGATCTTTACCCCTTTTTCACTTTTTTTTTTTTTCATTTAAGTCCCAATCTGCTCAACTTTGTTATTTATCCTGCAAGAACAACAAACACAACCCACCAGCGTGATATCTTTCTAAAAAAAAAAAAAATAGAACTAAAAACTAAAAACAAACAAAAATCAATTAAAAGTAAATAAATTGCAAGGTTTACAAAAAAAATTGGAGGCACTTATAAAATATTTTTTAAAAAATGAAAATCTTTTTGGAGGGTTATACTATTTACACTCCTCTATAAACCCACAAACTCAAGGAGACTCTTTCGAGTGACACAAAACATTAACTAAGATAGATAATTAAATAACTAAGAATTAAAACGCAAGTCCCCGGCAACGGCGCCAAAAACTTGATAGACAAAATTATAATACCTCGCATATAAATGATAGGAATCGCATAATTAAAAGATACTCCGTCTTTAATTCAAATATCATTGGTACATCTTTTCACTTTACACCCTATTCACTTGATCACGAGATTTATTTCAATCTCTGTTTCTTCTTTCAGAATAGTTACTAGCAGTGGCACACTCACTAGAAACCCTAATTAATAATTAATCTAACTGGTACAGTCTAGATCCAATAATTAATTGCTTTAATGATTTAAGAAACTAAGAACGGTTTCTACAATTATTTCATATAGATAATCGTCTAATTTTACCCACTTCACAATTTACCATGGCACATGCATAAACTATGAAGATGCTACTTATGAAATTCTACACTGGCACAGTAAATAGAAAATTATAGCAGAGAACGATTGCAAAGATAAATAAATTGATCAGATTCACAAACCCTAGCAATAGATCTAAAATAAGTACAAGTAAAATTATGAATATGAATTAAAAGATGAAAATAAAAATACCTCAATTGAATAAAAAGATAAAAGTTACCGCCAACCTTGCAAATCCTTACAAATATTTACGAGCTACATTGTTTGATAAAAAAAATATAAGAAAACTAATCTAGTATTTATAGGAAGAAAACTAACCTAAATCTAAAAGGAAAAAAGAATTGTAAAAAGAAAAAGAAACTAATAAAGAAAATCCTAAACTAAAAAGAATACTCAAAAGATATAATAAAGGATTAGGAAACTGAATTCTTTCTCTAACTTGGGGTAATTTTTGGGCTGAATTCCAAAATTCCTCTAAGGTCCCTCATATTTTGATAATTTCCAGTTTGGTCCTCAAGATTTCAGAAATTCTAGAACAGTCCTTTTGTATCAGAAATTGCAGTTTGGTCCCTGGATTTCAGCAGATTTTGCACAGCAGTTCCTAGCCTTTGCATCATTACTCAATTAAGCACTTTTTCTCCCCCTTTCTTGTAAATTGAGCACATAATCACCCTAAACAACAAAAATACACAAATCAAATAACAAAAGCTTGAGAACAAAGCAATAATTAAGCTTAAAAATATCTAATTAAATGAGTAAAAACCCACTCATCAATACTACTACTTAAATGTTCAAAATGTAATTTTTCTTTGAGAAGGTCTCTGGTGCTGCGGTCGCATGGGGTGCGGCGCCGACCATACCTTCTTTTTTTTTTTTTTTTTTTTCCTCCACAACCTTTTTTCCTCCCACCAAAAGTAACACTTCTTATAATGAAATGTAACACTTTTGTTTTTCAAATGTAACACTTTTTTTTCTTTAAAAAATGTACCACAATTTTGATGCAATAGATTAAAGATAACATAAAAATTAACGACTAAATTAATGTAACACTTTTTATAAAGGAATGTAACATTCTTTTTTCAAATGTAACACTTTTTTTTCAAAATGTACCACCCATACTTTTTTTCCTTCCAACAAAAGTAACACTTATTATAACAAAATGTAACACTTTTTTATTCAAAATGTAACACTTTTTTTAAAAAAAATATACCACAATTTTGCTACAATAGATAAAGATAACATAAAGATTGACAACTAAATTAATGTAACACTTTTTATAAGGGAATGTAACACTCATTTTTTCAAATGTAACATTTTTTTTCTCCGAAAATAACATAGGATTGACAACTAAACTAATGTTACATTTTATAAAAAATGAATGTAACATTTTTTTTCTCAATTGTAACAGTTTATATTCCTTAATGTAACATTATATATGAAATGTAACAATTTTTTATTGAGAAAGTAACAATTGAAATGCAAACAATTTTATTTTTTTTTTTGTAAAATTGATGTTACATTTGACAGTAGAAAAAGTGTTACTTTTTGAAGATGAAAGTGTTACTTTTATCAGAACAGAGTGTTACATTTCAGCTGGCAAGCACCTCAAACTTTTTTATGTGTAAAAAAATGTTTAAAAAAAAAAATCAAACCATATCATGACCTATGTAGTTTTATTCGTCTCGTCGAGACGAACACAACGGTATTTTTAAATATTTTTTTTGACTTATAAATCTCAAAATATAGCATTTTAAAGATTTTTTTTTTAACACACGTGGAAAATGGCGCGTCCGTCTCACGCGCCCGTCGTACGGCGTGAGACGGCCGCAAACGAGAATTTGCCTTTTTCTTTTAAGTTTTAAGTTGGAATGATTGTGGTATTTGCTTTTTAGAATGAAACTTTACTGTTTAATATTTTTTGAATATTGCAGGGAAAAAGTGAAAATATAAAGCTTACATATAAAGAACAACCGCATTCGTTGAAGCGTGATGGAACGAATTTAACAAACATTCAGCAAAATACAAACTCAAGTAGGTTTATTTGTAGATATATATATATATATATATTTCAATGTGGTATCCGCTACTACAAATTCATAGCTGCATACTAATGCCTTCTTTCGGCATTGCAGGAAAGTGGTTAATCTCGGCTTTTGTGATTGTTGCATGCGCTTTTACTCCCTACAAATATATAAAGAACAATTATTTAATTAAGATTTTGCAAAAAAAAAAAATATGAATTTGAGCTTTCCTTTAATGGAAGATGACAATTGCTATATACTCTTATGAATCAACCAAAGCAAACACCAATCTACATCTGTGTTGGGAAATTTGGGGTTCTCCGCATCCACTAGCTCATGCTAGCAATTATAACATGGAGAAAATAATAATCAACACATGAATAAAGTAATATGAAAGAACAAGAACACCAATGTTTGATAACCCAGTTCGTCAACACATAACTACCTCTGGGGGCACTTAGACAGGATATCATTATAATATTATATGTAAAGATTACAACTTTAGCACATGCACTCACATAGATCTAGCATGGCTACTCTCCAATAATAATCTCTCACCTATACATTATTATCTCTCCTCCCCAAGAACATACAAATATAGTCATGGCCGGATTGTAGGATCGCCCCCCATGGCTCTTCTAGGCCCCCGGCTCCCTCCTATACAATATTTTGTATCCATCTCTTGATATCCTGACTTTCTCCTACACAAAGTAAAGTACTAAATATTATGATGGTAGTCACAATATATTTATGAGGGTGTCTCCTGTACACCCGCCGCACAGCGTGCGACGGGCCAGGTCAGCCCCTTTTTTTTGTTTTTTTTGCCACCCCCAACTTTTTTTCTTCCCAACAAAAGTAACACTTGTTATAACGAAATGTAACACTTTTTTCTTTCAAATGTAACACTTTTTAAAATAAAAATGTACCACAATTTTGCTGCAATAGATTAAAGATAACATAAAGATTGACAACTAAACTAATGTCACACTCTTTTAAAAGGAATGTAACACTCTTTTTTTCAAATGTAACACTTTTTTTTTCAAATGTAACAATTTTTTTTCAAATGTACCACAATTTTGCTGCAATAGATTAAAGAGACCATCAAAATTGATAACTAAACAAATGTCACACTTTTTATAAAGGAATGTAACACTTTTTTTCTCCGAAAATTAACATAGGATTGACAACTAAACTAATGTTGCTTTTTATAAAAAATGAATGTTACATTTTTTTCTCAATTGTAATAGTTTATATTCTTAAATGTAACATTATATCTGAAATGTAACAATTTTTTATTGAGAAAGTAACAATTGAAATGCAAACCCATTTTTTTTTTGTAAAACTGCTGTTACCTTGAACAGTAGAAAGTGTTACTTTTTTAAGATGAAAGTGTTACTTTTATTAGAACAGAGTGTTACATATTAGCTGATGAGCAACTCAAACTTTTTGTGTGTAAAAAATATGTTTTTAAAAAAATAAATAAACCATATCATGACCTATGTAGTTTTATTCGTCTCGTCGAGACGAACACAAGGTATTTTTAAATATTTTTTTCGACTTATAAATCTCAAGATATAGCATTTTAAAGTTAATGGATTTTTTTAAGCAAGACACGTGGCAGCGCGCGGTTGGGTGAACCAGCATGTGGCTCACAGCGCACCACGTGTCAAGCTGGGAATGGAGGAAGGTGGGCTGGCGGTCGGGCGGGGCGGGTCGTCCGGGTCGGCCCATGAGCCAAGCCCGCCGCACGCCATGCGGCCGTTGTATTCAAGAATTCGTCTATATTTATAGGGATACAAAACTTAATCCTGATCAAAACCTGATTTACCCGGAGTCCTTGAGATAGAGGGAGTATCATTAGAATAAGGGAATTAATATCCTTAACTAATAAGGAGATGAATTCCTTATTCATCACACCAATACACGCCAACTACGCAAAACCGTCTGCCTCCCCGATAGAGTGGGCGGTCGCCCACTCTTGCAGATTATGGCCCAGCTTCTTCACAGAACATTTGGGCGGTCGCCCACCTCCTCTTTGGGCGGTTGCCCACTCCTCCTGAGTGTCGATCTGCTGCTCCGATTTCTCCACGGTTTTGATCTTCTCCTTGGTTTTTACTCAAATCCCAACAATGTTGGTTAATTTAAACGAAATGGGGAAGAAGTGGGCAAATGAAACTTGTATTTATAGTGGATAGAAATTGACTGATTCAATAACCAAGACTCAAAAAATTTAATTAATCCATTGTTTTTATTAAGCAGCTGTTTTCAAAAACATGTTATACATTGTGAGTAAAGGGGCCATAATTGTTAGAGACAATTATCCCACATCGGGAATTAACTAGCCAAGCATTGACTATATAAAGATCATGGGTCACTCCTCCCATTGCCAATTGGTTTTGAGATGGAACCTCAGACCTTATGAATAATGACTCCAAGTTTTAATATAGAGTACGTCTGTTTTTAACACTTAAACCCTAAATCTTAAATTTTTTATCTTAAACCCAATAAAACAACCCTAAATCTTAAACCCTATAAAACAACCCTAAACCCTATAAAACAACCTTTAACCCTAAACCCAAAACCTTAAACCTTATAAAACAACCTTAAACCCTATAAAACAATCTTAAACCCTATAAAAACAAGACTTATTATAACTCCATAAACTTGTTTCCCACAAAATTTTCTCTAACTATAAGTGAACTTTCTAAACTTAACTGCTAAAATGTTTTTTTTAGCAAATTATTAAAATATTTGAATATTTAAATAGGAACATTTTTACGGGGTAGAGGGAGTAAGTTAGGAACCATAGATCTTTCTTGATGTTATACTTCCACAATTGTCATGCCCTTTTAGATTCTGCTTATTGGTATAGGTATTTGGTGTTGTACTGATGGTTAAAGAAAGTTCATGCTGAACTTGAATTGGAAAACCAATTTATTGATCCTGATGTTAATTCAGAAGTTCAGATTTCTTTTAACAAGCAGGCTTAGGCATTAATTTTTTATTTTTATTTTTAGTTTCATTTTCAATCGTTTAATTAATCATCAAATGGACTGTTCCTACAACCAAGGTTTGGCGGTTTCTATTCCCTCCCCATTCATTATCCGAAATTCAAACTCTCTCTCCCTCTTCTCCCCATTTTGCCGCTCAAATCTTACTAACTTTCTCAATGCAAGATACAGTTTTTATTTTGTCTCCAACTTACGTTGAATTTGCATTTTTGAATAGTGGCAGTAAGTTTTATGATATTGAATTTGGGTGGATTATATATATATATATATATATATATATATATATATATATATATATATATAAATATATAGGCAGGTGCTCAAATGAGAGCCTAAATATCGTGAGAACCAGTCATAACCATTAGATTAGAAAAAAAATCAAGGGTCCATATGTTAGATACAATTGATACACTTAGATATATTACAAAAAAATCGATATTACACTTGGATACAATAGGTTAATAAGTATTGTATCCAAGTGTTGCACTTGGATACACTATGTTAAAAACTAATGTATCCAATTGTTTTTCGAAAATTAACTAATGTATCCAAGTGTATCCAATGTATCTAACATCTGGACCCTTGATTTTTTTTCCTAATCTAATGGTTATGATTGGTTCTCACGGTTCTCATATAAAATGGTTCTCACAGGAGCGCGACCCTATATATATATATATATAATCTAACATCCTCTTAATCGTTGAGAATCAAACTCCTTGCTTGACGAGTAAACATCCAATATCTAGCTCCCAAAGTGATCAAATGCATCCAAACTCCAAATTACCCTTATATTATATTAAGCATCAAGCACTTGATGCTTGATATGCCAAACACCTCCTTAGTTTGATTGAAAGAAGATGTAGTTTCTTTTGGATTGATATATTTTGTAGCACTTTTGTTAGTTATGCCTAGTACTAGTAGTAGTCGATTTAATGAGCTTGAAATGAATTTATCTAGATTTTGGGGATGACACCTTAGTTGCCAGTGCTCATTGATTTAATGAGCTTAAAAATCAAATAATTTGTTTTTCTTGATTGATTATGAGGTTTTTGAATGGGGTTTAGGAAAGAAAAATGCTACTCCTTCGTCCCAAAATAATTGTCCATTTTCTAATTCAAAATAATTGCCCATTTTCTAATTCTGTACTAAAATGAATGTCTATTTTTTTAAACTAATTTTCTCCTTGAATAATAATTGGTTTTGGGGAAACTAGTTCCTCCATAAGTTATAAAAAGTCATGTTTTTTAACCCTTAAACTCTAAACCTTAAACCTTAAACTCTAAACCTTAAACCCTAAACATTAACCTCTATAAAAACAAGACTTTTTTAGTAACTTATAGAGGAACTAGTTTTCCTCAAAATTTTCTCGTAAAGATATTTACATATTTTCATTACTAAGTTTTCTCAAGTTGAGGCAGGCAGTAGCTATCTGGGTAAGTTTAGACGCTCACATAACGCATTCAAAATTATAAACTGATAATAAGCAGCTTCCAACTTTAAGGCATGGGACGATGACTTTCACCGAAGTTCATGCTTGCAAGGTCAATTATTATCCCTTCCTTTTTTTTACCAGTCCATAACCCAATACTCCCTCCGTCCAGTTTAAGGTTTTTACTTTCTTTTTTGGTATGTCCCAGTTTAAGGTTCCTAGTTGTTTTATTCCTTAAATGACAAAGGATGAATAGTGTTTTGGACAATCTTGTCCTCATAAAATTCATATATTACAAAAAATCAATCACTTACTTATCTACTTTTCACCGACATGCCTTATGAATAGACAATTATATCCTCCACCCACTAATATTCTAATTCTTGACTCAAGTTTGCCTTGATTCCTTAATAAGCGTGCAAAATCAAACTAAGAACTTTAAACCGGGACGGAGGGAGTATTATTTTCTGCGTGGTTTAACTTTTTATTTGACTATAAAAGATCAAAACTTGCTTGAAGCTAACACGTGATGCCAATGTCATGCAGAGCTGATGGAACAAAGATGGCCGATGGAGAAGAAGTTGGTTTCAATCTACGGTTATATGAGGTTAATTTCAATTCAACTTCTATTCGTAACCTTCCTTCGACTGTAGCAATGGTAACTGATAGTGGTTATTTTTGTCTTTCACTGGAGTTCAGATACTATGCAGGTCCGTCCCTAGCTTTTTTTAGACCCGGGGCAAAACATATGAAGGGCCCCTATATTTTTTTTGAGAACTTAAATATTGTTTTTTGGGATCAAGATATGCATTCCAGAATCTAAATGTCACAAGTAAGGCTCCGTTTGTTTTCCGGAAAACATTTTTCGGTGTTTGTTAAGCACCGGAAAATGAGAAAAATGGTTTTCCCCCTTTTCCAAGGAAAGCGTTTTCCTTACCTCTACCTAAGGGAAACATTTTCTGGAAAATAATGATGACACAAAATTATTTTTGAACACTCCTCCACCTCCGCCTCGCCCCTTTCCCACACCACCCATCCCACCCCCCGCCCCAAAAAAAAAAAATCTTCTTTTCGCTCATATTAAAATTATTTTTGAACACCTCCCCCACCCCTACTACCCCACCACCCACTCACCCACCCACCTCCACCCCCACTCTACCCCACCATCCACCCACCCTTAAAAAGAAACTTTCTTTTTCACACACATTAAAATTATTTTTGAACACCTCCCCCCCCCCACCCCCACCTCACCCCTACCCCACCACCTCCCCTACCCCCTCCCCAACACCACCCATCCCACCTCCCTTCAAATTTGTTCTCATAATAATTTCTTTCTCATATTAAATTATTTTTTACTCATACGAAAATATTTTACGGAAAACATTTTCTTTAGATTTACCAAACAACCAAAAACATGTTTATGTCATTTTCCGCGAAATCATTTTCCGGAAAATGTTTCCCCCCAAACAAACGGAGCCTAAGTCAAAATAAAAACTACCATACTTATATAAGAACTAATGTAATGCAAGTAAGTCCGTAACTACAAAAAATAAAACAATAAAAGAAAAATACAATGCATATCTAATCAATGAATCTCCAAGAACTACTGAGAAAACAAACATGCCTTTGCAATATAGCATATATATAACTTTGACAAATCAAAATTTAAAATAGGACAAAAATAAGACAAACGAAATGAACACATAATGATCGTAAACACATATTCTTACAAAATTTTCGTGATTTAAAAGCATTAGTAATTGTATCAACATCGATATTTTATAATTTATCATTACCATTGCACAGTATGGCAAGATCGTCTAACCTTTCTTAAGATATTGATGATCTCAAGTGAGTTTTCAATAACTTCAACTTTGATAGGAAAAAACTAAGGTGATGTCAAAACATAGGCATAAAAAATCAATAAGCCGACCTAATGCTAGTATAACAATTAACCTAATGCTTGTATAACAATTAACATCTTTGACAATTCAAGTATCTCAAGAACTTATATGGATCCACTTTGAAAATTCATATGTAACACTTTCAATTCGAAAAAATAAATCGCCTGAAGTAACATCGGACACATGAGAAAAAGAAGTTGTGAACTTCATGCAACATTCTCTTAATTCTTCATATTCCAAGGACTTCAACTATTTTAAATTAAAGAAATATCATAATACAGTATATTTTTGAATGTCTTCAATTGCTCGAAACTATTAGCTAATAAAGTAACTAATGTATCTACAATAAAAGTTTAAATTACTCCTTAGGTGATAACATTTTCTCATCATCATCATCATCATCATCATTCTCATTAAATTGTTTTTCTAATGTACAACGTTTTATTGGAAATATATTCTCTACATCTATCTCATACTCCCTCCTTTTCATGTCACTTGAGACTTATTTCCTTTTTCGTCCGTTCCACGTGACTTAAGACTGTCCAAAATGGTAAAAAATATTTACTATTCTTCCCACTCATTCTCTCTCCTACTTTACTTTTAGGCTCCGTTTGTTTCGCGGAAAATAAATTCCGTAAAACGATTTCTTGGAAAATATTTTCCGGAAAATGTAATTTCCATTGTTTGGTGAATTTTAAGAAAATGCGTTCCGGAAAACTTTTTTAGATACATTAATTTTGATCACCTAGAGTATATATTAAAAAGAAATAATCAATAAATTTGTCATTATCTCCAATTTCAATTATAAAGTAATGGAAATGTAGTTTTATAATTATAATGGACTAAAGTTAATAGTTTAACATATTGCAAAATATTCATAAAAATAAAATATTTTTAGACATTTTTTAATTAACTGAGTATATTTAAAAAATAATTTTCGTAAAATAAAATTTGGAGTTAAAACAACAATTGAAGTGTTAGCATTTTCCGGAAAACGTTTTCCTTAGGTGGAGGTAAGGAAAACGTTTTCCTTAGGAATGGAGAAAAACCATTTCCTGAAAAACATTTTCCCCATTTTCCGGTGTCGGAAAATGGGGAAAATGTTTTCCTCCAAACAAACGGAGCCTTACAATCACAACACCAATCAATTTACTATTCCTCCCACTCATTCTCTATTCTATTTAATTTTTCATACTCACAAACACCTCCTCCCACTATTTTTCTCTCTTACTTTTCCTTAATTTGTGTGCTAAAATTTTTGGTCTCAAGTCACATGAAACGGAGGGAGTATGTGTTATACCATGTAATATCATATCAAACCAAATGATTATGTCAAGTAAAAAAATCTAAATATCAATGGGCACCCTTATTACCGTTTCATCTTTTTATTATGCCAAGTATTCAATTTATTTATATAAATTAAATAGTCTAAACTTCACTGCTTTAAAAATAATACTCCCTCTATCCCAGAATGATAGTCCCCCTATTTTTGTGGTTATTACGAAGGAATTTTGAGCATTAATTAAGACTACTTTTAATTATTTTAATGAAATTTTTGAAATTGTTCTTGATACACCATTATAAATTCTATTAATACCAATTTTTAGATTCACATTAACATAATTATAAGTAGCCTTTATAATTGTTCAAAGTCCCCTCGTAGTAACAACGAAAAAATGGGGACTATATATCTTTCTGGGACGGAGGGAGTACTAAACTTCAAATTAAAAATAGACATACTATATACATATCTTATAAAATTTAGAGGCCCCTTATCATCGTGGGCCCTGAACGGGTGCCTACCCTGCCCTCCCCTTGAGCGGGTGCCTAACCTGCCCTCCCTTGAGCCGGCCCTAATACTATGTCACGTAATTCTGTTGTTTTCTTTTATCGATAATTTGACAATGGCACAATGCATTGTTTTCTCAAGTATACATATGAGGTTAATCTCAAAAGATGTTCTCAAAAATCAAGTAATTGACTGATTTTGTATTATCACCGTGCCTATGGCACGAGCGCGAGTTCTAATGTAGTATATACTTCCTTCGTCCCAGCATAAGAGAGACTTCTTTCCTTTTTGGGACGTTTCACTAAAAGTGAAACTGTCCAAAATGGAAATGTTTCAACCCCACTCATTCTCTCTCTTCATTTTTCACCACTCAATTTATTCAACCAACACTACTATTTATCCTACTCATTCTCTCTCTTCATTTCCCACCCCTCAATTTATCCAACTAACACTACTATTTACTCCACTCATTCTCTCTCTTCATTTTCTACCACACATTTACTAGTTTTTCTTAATTAGTGTGCAAACTCCTCTAGTCCTACTTGTGCTGGGACGGAGGGAGTATATATAGAAAATCCAAACTTATAGAAATATTTTAAACCTAATTACATCACACCAAACAAAAATATATAGAAAATCCAAACTTATAGAAGTATTTCAAAGTCGGCGAGGAAAGCATGCAACATTGATCTAGAACTGAGAGCAATCTTTTGGTGCAAAAGAGACCAATTCATTTGCGAGGTCGTACTCCACATGAAAGTTGATCTGAGCCACATTCCCAAATATTGGTGGGATACCACCAGTCGCTGGAACTATAGCCATGCAAAAATGATTACTATCTGCCTGCACAAATATATTCACCGCCTTCAAAGTAACATCAGCTCCAGTAAAATGAAACACAATCTCCGTATCAACCATCTTATCATAACATAACTCACCATTTGGGCCTTGTATAGGGGTCAAGCCGACTGCCTGTCTCACTGCAGTATCTAACTCATCATAAAAATCTTGATCTAAACGCGTTATGGTTGTACCCGAGTCAATTACAATATTTCCTCTCTGCGGATCCGTTCCTCTATTAACTATTCTCCCTCCTCCGTTGACACTTGCACCTTCGATGTTAAGATAGTAAAACGAGCTTTGAGAACCTCCTCCTCGTGATAGAAGGGGAGTCGAAAAGAGTCCGCTTCCCGAGGTCTTTCCAAACCTTAACTTACTTTTAGTATCTTCTGCCCTTGGTACTAAACAATACGAGAAAGTATGTTGAATTTCGTCGCCTAGACGGGAAATTAAGGAAAGTGGTCCCCGTCCAAGGCCGACTATTCCGGAGCCTCTAAATGGCCCCCTACTACTGCGCCCGCACCCATATGTTGAGTTGGGAAAGGAAGGGGCGGTCTGTCCGTTTGTTGATTCGAAGGTGAAGGTTTCCGTGGCTAGGATTCCTAATGTTTTACCACTTCCGTATCTATAAACGTAACTACATTCTTCGGTTGCCGCACACGTACGTTGTTCGTCTAGTAAAGCTTGACACTGGCTCATGTCACAACCTATATTTCTATAACTAGATGATGTGGCCGGATTGAATGGAGGCGTGTCTTGTGGGTAGCATTGTATGCAGTTACACTGAGTCCAAACAAGATCACTACCTGTATCTGCAATCGCGTAACTTTCAACTGGAGGTGTTCCAATCGAAATCTTCATGAGGTACTCCCCACCAGAAGGGAGCACTGAGGACTCGATTTTTTCTTCATCGAAAGATGATTGAGAAAAACGTTTGGCACGAGAAAGTGAATTTAGAGCGTCCTCTCGATGCAATTCACTTAAGGTTGCGGATTTGTTGTAGAAGGGAGAAAATTTGGAGTTACGGTGAATAAGATCGATGGTGAAAGTATTGATCTTGGCATTGACAATATTGGTATGGATGAATAGAAAAGAGAAGGCGAAAATCAAGAAACAAGAATGAAAGTTTTCCATGGAGGATCAATATGGATAGTTAGAAATTGTAGGAGAGAAATGGAGGGGTGCATTCTAACATGCTTAGAGGAACAACTATATATACAAGTATTTTTGTTTGATAGTCAACATAATTACTCCCTCCGATTACTTTCCTTTTTAGTTTGTCACAAACTAACGTTTTTAGTTGTTATTACCTAAAATGGATAATGGGACCCACTTGTCATTCTTACAAAAAAAACTTTTTACCCACTTGCTCTCTCCACTTTCTCCTACTTCAATTTTCATACTCACAACGTTACTTTTTCATAATCTCCGTGTAAAGTCAAACTAAGAACCTTAGTCAGGGACGGAGGGAGTAATAGTTTTAAATCTTGAGTATTTATTTCATTCCCCCCACCCCTCAACCGTTTTGTGAATTCTCTCTCGATCTCTATCTCTCTCTCTGTTTTTCTAAGCCATCCAGTTTAGTCTGGACTCGAGTTGGGTAGGATCGAGGGTGGTAAAGCTCTTTCTATCGAACTCGAAACCTTTGATAAAGCTAGAATAACTCCCAACCATTTGATCAAGGCACTTGATAATAGAAGACTTCATTCAATCACAGAAGATATGAAAATGAAAGACCAACTTGAAGTTCAGAAAATTCATTTTCTTTTAATTCCAAATACCAGGTTCGAAATTTATTTGGACTCAGTACTTGGTATAGTGTCAATTTCATTTTGAAACGGTCAAGGTAACGACTAGGAGGACTTGTTGAGGAGACTTTAGTGTCAACATTTTAGTTGCTAAAATCAACTTAGAAAATCTTGGCAATAGTGCTTTTGTCTTGTAGGTTTTTTTTTTTTTCCATTCAAATTAGCATTACTGATCGGACTTTTATTTTAGAGTCAGTCTTATGAAAAACCTGTTTTACACTAAAAGATGTGTAAAACTTGTTTTACATTAAGAGATTCTGTTTTACATTAAAGGATGAAAACATGTTTTACACTAAAACGAGTGTAAAATAAGTTTTTCACATTAATTGGTTGCCCAAGATTATCTCGACTGGAAGCCCCGGTAAAAGGCGGCAGTAACTCTAGCCTAGGCTCATATGTCCTACGCTGCCTTTTCCGGAGAGTCAGTGTTTTAACCGGAATCTACAGCAATCGATGTTGAAACTAGAGCCAGAACTAGAAAATTTGGAAAGCCATCGCAGAAAGTCCCCTATCTTCGTAGTTCTGGAGCCTGTCTGTTGGAGCGAATAGGATGATCGGGCCGAGGGCCGCGGGTTCGATTCCCGTCGTTCGCCCATCCTTTTTCCTTTTCTGGATCCATCTCACATCAAGAACTCGACCTGTTTATCAGAGCTTTCGATACTCCTAAGGGAATATTAAAAGACACAGTCAAGATTTTCACTTTATTTTAAGACGGAAAGGGTATGTGATTTTATTATTTTAAAATCGATGGTAAAAGTATTGATCTTGGCATGGAAGATCAATGTGGATGGTTTGATTTTGTAGGAGAGAAATGGAGGGGTGGATTCTAACTATTTATACAAGTATTTTTTTCTTTAATAGTCAAAAGTTAGTATTCTTTAAAAAATAAAAGTGTAAATTATGTATAATTGTAAATCTTGAATATTCCATTTATATTGGTCATGTTTGACTTTCTTGGTCACCACAAGTAAACGTTGACCAATTATTAAACTCAATCTGATAATCTTATTTAAATTCTAAAAATTGTTATTGATAAATCATTTAGTGATTTATCATTACCATTTTTTACAATTTTACTAGGATGCTTAGATTAACTTTAATTAATGTTTGGTCAAAGTTCACTTTCACTTGTGTTGAACAAAAAAGTTAGAATCTGTAGGAGAGAAATGGAGGGGTGCATTCTAAATGCTTAGAGGAACAACTATATATACAAGTATTTTTGTTTAATAGTCAACATAATTAATAATTTTAAATCTTGAGTATTTATTTCATTTCCCCCCAACCGTTTTATTTATCCACTCTCTCCAAAGTTTACGAAAGAGAACTTCATTCTCTCTCTCTCTTTTCCTAAGCCATCTAGTTTAGTCTGGACTCAAGATGGGCAGGATCGAGGGTGGTAAAGCTCCCCCTATCGAACTCGAGACCTTTGATAAAGCTAGAACAACTCCCAACCATTTGATCAACGCACTTGATAGTAGAAGACTTCATTCAATGGCAGAAGCTATGAAAATGAAAAACTGACTTGAAGTTCGGAAAATTCATTTTCTTTTAATTTCAAACACCAGGTTCAAAATTTATTTGGAGACAGTACTTGGTATAGCTACAATTTCATTTTGAAACGGTCAAGGTAGCGACTAGGAGGACTTGTTGAGGAGACTTTAGTGTCAACATTTTAGTTGCTAAAATCAACTTAGAAAAACTTGGCAATAATGCTTTTGTCTTGTAGGACTTTTTTTTTTTTCATTCAAATTCAAGAGCATTACTGATCGGACATTTATTTTAAGACGGAAAGGGTATGTGATTTTATTATTTTAACATCGATGGTAAAAGTATTGATCTTGGCATGGAAGATCAATGTGGATGGTTTGGTTTTTTAGGAGAGAAATGAAGGGTGCACTCTAACATGTCTAGAGGACAACTATTTATGCAAGTATTTTTTTCTTAAATAGTCAAAAGTAAGTATTCTTTAAAAACTAAAAGTATAAATTATGTATAATTGTAAATCTTTAATATTTAGTTCATTTCCCCCAACCGCGTTTTATGAATCCTGCCTCCCCAAGTAAGTACGTTATTATTACTCCTTCCGTCCCATTTATATTGGTCATGTTTGACTTTTTTCGTCAACACAAACACAAGTAAACGTTGACCAATTATTAAACTCAATCTAATCATCTTATTTAAATTCTAAAAATTGTTATTGATAAATCATTTAGTGATTTATCATTACCATTTTCTACAATTTCACTAGGATGCTTAGATTAACTTTAATAGTTGGTCAAAGTTTACTTGTGTTAACCAAAAAGGTCAAACGTGGCTAATATAAATGGGACGGAGGGAGTATGAAGGAGGACTTTTCAATGGCAGAAGATATTAAAATGAAAGTCCAATTCGAAGTTGGGAAAATTCATTTCTTCTAATTCCAAATACTTGGTAAGCTCTTGTTATACTGTTAATTCAATTTCATTTTGAAAGGTCCTGTTAACGACTTATTAAAGCGAGAAGGACGTGAATTAAAGTTTCAAAGCATATGGGAAAGACTTGTTGGGGAGACTTTTCTAGTTGCTAGACTCGATGGACTTAGAAAAACTTGGCAATAATGCTTTATTCTATAGGGATGTGAATCTCGTGTAAAAGTTATCGTCGATGAGCTTTTCTCGAGCTAGGTTGTTCGAACTCAAGTTGAAATGAATTTCGAGTTGTTCGCGAGAGCAACACGAGTCGTTCTGTATTTAACGAGCCGAGCTCGAGCTTTGTTTATTTTGCTTAATAAATGGCTTGAGCCGAGCTCTTAACGATTTTGTGTCGAGCTAGAGAAACGAAATTTTGAGTTTTTAATAAGCTTTTTGGATCAACTTCGAGTTTGAGCAAATAAAAAATAAATTAAATAATTGAGTTTTTAACGAGCTTTCAAGGGGTCGAGCTCAAATGAGACTCGTCGAATATATGAGTCGAGCACGGTACGACTCGATAACAAAACGAGTTTGAAATTCTGCTCGAGCTCTTGTCGAGTTCCAACTGGAGTTCGATCTCTTTTCGAGCCGAGCTCGAGCAGCTCGTGATGAATCACAACCTACTTTTTTTCATTGTTCATTATTTTTTCATGGTTTTTAATAGATGTAATAATAGATGCCATGATATAATGTGATTTAACACCTAAGTAAGGCCAACTTCAATTCACCAAACCAAGGTTCATCTCGTGTAGTGATTGTGGACTTGTACAAGGCTTGCTTCAAGTCCAACGATTCTGTTCCAATATGAGGTTGCAGTTTAGCTGCGTATCTCATTTTGTGATACGGATGGTCAAGATGAATAGTGTATTCAATTAAGTATTCCCTCCGTCGCAGTTTAAGGTTCTTACTTTCCTTTTTGGTTTGTCGCAGATTAAGGTTTTTAGTTGCTTTATTCCATAAATGGAAAAATATGAATAGTATCTTGGATAATCTTGCCCTCAAAAGGTTTATTTAATTACAAAAAAAATATTTGATGTACCCAAGCAAAAAATAGTACGTGGGCCCCATTTTAAAGTATGGGACGGACAAAAAAAAGGGTTCAATGATTGATACAACAAAGTAAAAAATGGGGACGGAGGTCACTTAAATGGTTAACTAGACAAATTGGGATGGTTGGTCAAAGAATAAAGTCAATGTGATGAACCAAGTTGACATCTTCCTCTTGCAAGACCAAGTTGTTAGCGTTAACTCAAATGCTATCACTAAATCAACTTGTATTCAAATTATCTCAAGGATTCATAAAGTGGAGTCTTGATACATGAAGAAGCAAGAGTATGTAAAGGGGAAGAGAGTTTTATGCGAGTTGCCTATCCAACTCGCCTTCTTGGTGCATTGGCAAAGTGTCTCAACTGAGAAGGAATTATTGCAACTATAAAGGCAAGTGAACGTAGCTAAATACGTGGAAGTCTAGGAAACGGCGACTTCCCTGTGGACCCCTCAGCAAGGTCATCAAAGTTAACCGTATGAGAGGTCATCAACATATCGCCGACTTGAGTGATCAAGGAGCAAGTCGTCGAAGCGAGCCAACGGCTAAGTGGATGACTTGATCCCAGATTACTTGGTGGCTACGACAAGAGATCAACGACCTCTGACATTGTGATCCTTTGTCTAGAAATAAGACAAAAACACCTTTTCGCGTCCCACTAAGGGCAGGTGGTCATGCATAAAGCCCAAATGACCAATGACGAGTTGCCACGTGTCCTCGCCCCATGTCATGGTAAGGACCACAAAGAGGACTATATAAAGACATCTCTACCAAAACCCTAAGGTATGCTCACTCAGACCTTCAAACTTTTCTCTTCTTGGTTTGTTGGTTGAAAGGAGATCTTATTCTCACGCCGGAGGGTTTTTGGGGGAAAACCTCCCCCACCCTAACGGTGTTGGTTTTGCAGATCGGAGAAGAAGAAGTTAGGTACAACCTTCCCTGAGGACGACGACTTGGAACGTGGTGCCCACTCGAGATTTTTTTTGGCAGCATCAGGTGGTTCCATTGCCGGGAAATTCGAGTTTTTCTTCTTATTCCTTTCTCATTTTTGGGTGTGTTCATAAGAAACCCAGAATCCGGCGAAGGTACGGCTTGCAACATGGAGATTCAGGCGACTCCTTTGAAGTTTAAGACAATCAGATCCACGGTGGAGATTCAAACACCAAGTAAGCAGCATGAGCACCAACAAGGAGGCAGTAAGACTCATTCTTCTGCACGGGGTACCCATACCAGCTCTCAAGCTCCCTCTCCTAGTGAGCTGGTTAGGCAAAGAGAAGTAAGAGCTGCAAGAGATGCTAAGAGGCTTATGGCAGATCCTGGCCCGGAGGAGGTACGAGCAGCCCAGGAGGCGGCCTTCCTGAAAAGGCAAAATGAGTTGGTTCTACAGCTGTTGATGAACAATCAAAGGTTGGTTGAGTTAGGAGAGATACCCACACATGTACCTCCGGTGGTTGGTGTTGAAAAGCCCGTTATACCAGGTCAAACTCGTACTCATACTTCGAGGTCAAAGTCGAGAGCGAGCGAAGAGGTGCCTCAAGCAAAATCAAAACGGAGAGAGGTGGTCCCCCCCAAGAAGGATGCCGCTCACCCTCGCGATGAAAGGGGAAGAGATCAAAGAGAGAAGGAAAGACCCCGAAAAGAGCACAGGGAGGAACAGCGAGTTGAGAGATCAAGAAGGAGTTCCTCTCATAGAAAGGAAGACAAAGGAAAGCGTAGGAAATTGCATCATGAGAGGGACGAAAATGGGGATTCTGACTATTGTGATTACGAAGAGTCAGGATGGGACTCCAGCTCGCGGAATGACAGCACTTATACCCCATATCGCAGTATGCACCGATCGCGTAGGGACAAAGGGAAAAGCGAGTTGAGGAAGGAAAGAGACCAGGAGCAGGAATCTAAAAATGCTTGGAAGGATGAGATCCTCAAGCAAATCGCTGAGTTGAAAGAAAAAAAGAATGAGCCAAAGGAGGAAAAGAATTCATTCTTAGTCCCTTTTGCTTCATGGATCAGAGAAGCTGAGCCAGATCCGAAGTTCAGAAGACCAAACTTGCCGGAGTATTCGGGAAGCACGAAAGCAAGTAACCATATAGGGGGGTTTGAAGTCACTATGTCCATGTTGACGAAAGATGATGCAACCAAATGCAAGGCTCTGGCGAGTACATTGATATCACATGCCTTGGAGTGGTTCTTGCTATTACCATCTGAATCTATTACTAGTTATGCTGACTTTCGCTCTAAGTTTCTAGCCCGTTTTAGTGCCTCGGGAGCCCATCCCGTTAGAAAGCAAGATTTGTGTAGTATCAGGCAAAATATGGGAGAATCCCTGACTAGTTACATGGATAGATTCAAATCCATTGCTGATAGAATTTCTAGCACCAGTCAGGATGAAGTGATCATGTTGTTTTCTGCTGGCTTGCAACCTGGAGCATTCAAAAAAGAGCTGAATATGAGGATGTCGGCGACATCAGGGGAGATGTTTGAAAGAGCAAGGGGATATGCTGGTGGTGATGATGGAGATATTACGCCAGTCATTAGGAAAAATGTGAAAGAGAGAATTGAGTCTGTCCAGGAAGGAAGACCTAAGGGGATCCCAAAGAAAGTAATGAAGATGGAAAACAGAGGAAGTCCGGGAGAACGTTTCCGCGAGCAAGTCTTCACGAATCTCACCCTAAAGCCAAGCGACTTAATGAAGCTGGTGGACTTACCTAAAGCTTTCCCTCTCAGAAAGGAGTCAGAAGCCAAGAGGGATAAAAGTAAATTTTGTGATTATCATCAGGATGTGGGCCATGTTACGGATAATTGCTTCAATTTGAAGAGGGTGATACAAAGAAAGGTGGATAACGGAGAGCTAGAAGAGTATGTTGTGAAAGAGGGTACACACGGAGAAAGGGTAGAAGAGCAAAATGTGGTAGATGTGATTAGTGATCCATTACCAAGCATTAAGAAGCTCAACCATCAAGTGTATAGCTTGAAGCACACTTTCAACATGGCAACTTATCCCTCTAGTGAGGAAAGGTTGATCAGTTTTTCAAGGAAAGAATTGGCAACTTCAGATGAGCATGCAAGTCAGCCCATTGTACTCACTATTTACTCAACAAACAACGTAGTGCACAGAGTGCTTGTGGATACAGGAGCAAGTCGCAACATTCTTTATTATGAAGCTTATAGGAGAATGGGGTATTCGGATGCACATCTTGCTCCGTATGGTGGAATGCTGGAGGGTTTCACTAATCATACTGTAAGGGTGAAAGGAACTATAACCCTTCCAGTAGAGATTAAAGAAGAGAGTAAAAGCACAACTTGTATTGTGGAATTCATGGTGATTGACCTCATTTCTCCGTACAATGCGATAGTGGGAATTCCTTTTATGAGAAGTTTTGAAATGGTGGTCTCTATTCCCCATCAAAGGGTAAAGTTTCCAACCCCCATGGGAATCGCCTGCTTGAAAAGTGAGCCAGTGTCTGCTATCAAGAAAAAGATTGAAATGCAGAAGGCTAAGAGCCAAGTATCCGCCACTGTGAATGGTGTCCCGGAAAAGTTTAGTATTATTACAATTGCCGACTTCTTTATGGAAGGGGAATGGGAAGAGACTGAAAGCATGAGAAACAAGTCGGCAATGGTTTGCTGGGCTGGTGAATCAATGCAAGGATGGGGTTGTGCGGAAGTTACAGAAGAAGTTGATGAAGAAATCATTTGTGATGAAGTAGAGATGATGGAGCAGCGTGAAGTCGCTAAAATGGAATTGGATGCTGGAGATAGCGAGTTGAATGAGGTAGTTGGAATGGAAATCGATGCTGCAGGATTGACTTCTCAAGTCAACAAGCAAGGAGTGAAAAAAGGAAGAAACAAAAGAGAGAAGAAATGGAGGAAATTATTATTGATTCCCTCCAGATGCGAGATGAACCGGATATTCAGGCCCAGGAGGAATTAGAAGAGTTAAGCATCAATCTAAAATTTCCAGAACAAAAGGTCAAGATAGGGAAGCAGCTCACCCCAGATGATCGGACTTACTTAGTAAAATTTTTGGAGGAAAATCTTGACATATTTGCGTGGCAAGTGGAAGATATGAAAGGGATCCCGGAAGAGGTTGCAGTGCACAAGTTGAACGTTAATCCTGAGTTCACGCCAATCCATCAAAAGTATAGATACTTGTCACCGGAAAAGGAGAAAGCCATGCAAAACGAGCTCGAAAAACTTTTGAGGGAAGGAATCATTGAGGAAATCAAATACCCCAGTTGGTTGGCTTGCGTAGTGATGGTGCCAAAGGCTAACGAAAAATGGAGAATGTGTATAGACTTTACAGATCTGAACGAGGCTTGCCCAAAAGATTGTTATCCCTTACCCAAAATAGATAGATTGGTGGACTCTATTGCTGGACATAAGGTGTTGAGTTTCATAGATGCCTACTCAGGTTATCACCAAATCAAGATGGCAGAGGAAGACAAGCCATTAACAGCTTTCCGCGCTGGTTTGGGAACATATTGCTACAAGATGATGCCGTTTGGATTAAAAAATGCTGGAGCAACTTACCAAAGAATGGTGAGTCAAGTTTTTGGATCTCAGCTGGGGAGGAACGTAGAGGCATATATTGATGACATGGTAATCAAGTCGCGAGATGATGATCATGTTAAGGATCTGGCTGAAACTTTTGGGAATTTAAGGAAGAATTGCATGAAATTGAACCCCAGAAAGTGTACATTTAGGGTGACGGCGGGCAAGTTCCTTGGTTTTATTGTGAACAGGAGGGGAATTGAAGCAAATCCGCAGAAAATTCAAGCTCTCCTTGATATGAAACCACCAAGATCAGTCAAGGAGATTTAGTGACTCAATGGAAGGATCACTGCCTTGGGGCGTTTTATTTCTCGTTCTGCAGAAAGGTGTCTTCCCTTTTTTAAGGTATTGAAGGGAAGCCAAAAGTTTGCATGGGATGAGGAATGCAACAAATCTTTCGAGCAGATTAAAGAGTATTTGGGGAAACCGCCTCTTCTGAGTATCCCTGGTTTTGGTGACGAATTATATGTTTACTTGGCGGCCACAGATTTGGCCGTAGCTGCTGTGTTGATAAAGGAGGAAGGGGGTGTTCAAAAGCCTGTGTATTATGTTTCTAAGGCGCTAAGTGATGTGGAAACTCGTTATTTCAATGCTGAGAAGCTAGCATATGCCTTAGTAGTGGCAGCCCGTAAGTTGAGGGCATATTTCTCAGCTCATACCATCATTGTCTTAACGGATGCTCCCCTGAGGAAGATACTCCAACAGCCAGATGTGTCAGGAAGGTTGTTGAATTGGTCTATTGAGCTAACGGAGTTCGACATCAAGTATCAATCCCGAAAGGCGATCAAAGCTCAAGCATTAATTGATTTCGTTCTGGAAACCTCTTTTTCCAGGACAGAAGAGGAAATCATTGCTGAGAAGATGAGTAAAAGATTGCCTAGAGGGAAAGAACTTGTGCCACATGTAGAGAAAGCAAGGCCCCCAGGTTGCTGGATACTGCACGTGGATGGTTCTTCAGCTAGAGAAGGAAGTGGAGCGGGAGTACTACTGGTATCGCCGGAGGAAGAGAAGTTTGAGAAGGTGCTGAAATTCAAATTTCCAGCATCCAATTACCAAGCTGAATATGAGGCCTTGATAGCAGGATTAGAGTTGGCAAGTGATATTGGCATAAGAGATGTAGTAATCCATTCTGACTCTCAACTAGTTGTCAATCAAGAGAAAGGAGAGTATGGAGTTGTTCATCCAACACTTATCCAATATTGCGGCGTGGCAAAGCAACTATTGAGGAAATTCAATTTTTGGGAGCTTGTGAGGATCAGTAGGAATGAAAATGAAAGGGCAGACTACTTGAGCAAAGTCGCGGGGGAAGAAGTTAAAAATCTGCCTTCAGGAGTTATGGTTGAATTTTTAGAAGTTCCAGTCATCAACAAGCCGCAAATTATGGAAATTGAGGAAGCAGAGAGGAGTTGGATTGAGGAGATGAAAGATTATCTGGAAAAGGAGATATTGCCAGAAGATGAGAGTAGAGCCAAGTTAGTAAAAAAGACTTCGCCCAGATTCATCATCATGGAAAACGTCTTATACAGAAGGTCATTCACTAAACCTTTGTTAAGGTGTATCCATCCAAATATGATTTCAAGAGTATTATATGAGGTGCATCAGGGAGTAGGTGGAGGTCATCCAGGGGCAAGGACTTTAGCGGATAAAATTTTGTTTCATGGTTATTACTGGCCAACATTGCAACAAGATGCTGAAGCTTATGTGAAGAGGTGCGATAAATGTCAACGGTACGCTGATATCCCAAGACTTCCAGCAACAGAGCAGAGACCAGTGGTGGCGACTTGGCCTTTTGACATGTGGGGCATAGACCTAATTGGTCCTTTTGCCAAAGCTAAAGGAGTACATCAATTCGCAGTAGTGGCGGTTGACTACTTTACTAAGTGGATTGAGGCTAAGGCATTGGCGTCTATTTCTGAAGACAACGTGATCAAGTTCGTGCACGACAACATTTGGTGCCGATTTGGAGTACCAAGAGCAATAGTGTCTGATCATGGATCTCAATTTCAAACCAAATTTACTGAAGCATGCAATAGGTTCAATGTGAAACATTGGATGTCCTCAGTGGCAAGACCTCAAGGAAATGGACAAGCCGAAGCGGCGAACAAGCAAATCATCAGCACCTTAAGGAAGATCTTAGAGGGAAAGGCTGGAAGATGGGTTGACGAGTTACAAGTTGCTTTGTGGTATGTGAGAACAACTATCAAAGGATCAACTGGCGAAACACCATTCGCTCTTACTTATGGTTCGGAGGCCATGTCGCCAGTAGAAATGGCCCTACCTTCATACAGGGTCATTTGTTATGATGAAGTAGTAAACGAGCAGAGAAGAGCATTGGACTTTGATTTGGTAGATGAAAAGAGGGTGGAGGCAAGGATGAAGATGGTCAACTATAAGCAAAAAATGAAAATCCAGCATGACAGCGATCATATTCGATAGGGGATTGGGTGCTGAGGAAAGTTGAAGTCACTGGCCACAAACCAGGTTACAGTAAACTCAACCCGAATTGGGAAGGCCCTTTCCAAGTGTCAAGGGTCATTCGTGAAGGAACTTATTTGTTGAAAAAGGAGGATGGGACTGAGCTCAAGAACCCATGGCATGTGGACCATTTGAAGAAGTATTATCATTAGTAAAGTAATAGTAGAGACAAATGTCTATTTTCTTGCTTTCCCTAAAGGATGTAATGGTAGGAAGTAATTTTATAAGTTAAGAGGTAATGGTAGAAAGTGATGTAATGGCAGGAAACTTTTTCTAATGTTTAAAGTTATCTAAGTTACTATGGTCTTCTTAAAAGCTTGATGTTACAAAGACTTAGTTTAAAGGCACTAAGCAAAAGACTTGGCTTAAAGTTGCCAAGCAATAAATGAACTTGGCATGAAATTGCTATATAAAAAAAAAAAAATCATGACGAGATGAACAATCATCTTGCATGATGAAAAGTCAAAGACTTGGCTTAAAGTCACCAAGCAAATAAAGAAACTTAACATTGAGTTGTTAAGAAAGAAAAATCGTGACGAGATGAACAATCATCCTGCATGATGAAAAGTCAAAGACTTGGCTTAAAGTCTCCAAGCAAATAAAGAAACTTAACATTGAGTTGTTAAGAAAGAAAAAATCGTGATAAGATGATCAATCATCTTGCATGATGAAATGGAAAAGACTTGGATTAAAATCTCCAAGTAATAAAAGAAAAAAGATCATGACGAGATGAAAAATCATCTTTCATGATGAAAAGTCAAAGACTTGGCTTAAAGTTGCCAAGCAAATAAAGAAACTTAACATTGAGTTGTTAAGAAAGAAAAATCGTGACGAGATGAACAATCATCCTGCATGATGAAAAGTCAAAGACTTGGCTTAAAGTCGCCAAGCAAATAAAGAAACTTAACATTGAGTTGTTAAGAAAGAAAAAATCGTGATAAGATGATCAATCATCTTGCATGATGAAATGGAAAAGACTTGGATTAAAATCTCCAAGTAATAAAAGAAAAAAGATCATGACGAGATGAACAATCATCTTTCATGATGAAAAGTCAAAGACTTGGCTTAAAGTTGCCAAGCAAATAAAGAAACTTAGCATCGAGTTGTTAAGAAAGAAATATTTGTAATAAAATGATCAATCATCTTGCTTGATGAAAAGACAAAGACTTGGCTCCAAATGACCAAATAATGATAAACTTCTCAAGCATTACGATGGGGACATGCAACTCGTATAAATGATTCTTTGATAAATTCATAGTGGAAAAATAAATTAACAAGTTTCTCCTTTAACCCGCATAGGCGAGTTGCAACCTAAAAAAAAAAAAAAAAGTGGCGAGTTGCTCTTGCAAGAAGGGCAATAAAATCGGCTAAATGAGCATCGGCTAAGGGACTTGTAAATTGAAGGAAGCCTCAATAAAAGTGGCGAGATGACGGTGCAATACGACGATATCGTGTCAAAAAGGAAATGATTTGTTACTTCTCAAAAACGGGCTGCCTAAAGACAGTCCCTTCTAAAGGGGAGGAGTAATAAGAGGGAACTCCTTCAGATAAATGAAAAAGAGGACATCAAATGCGCAAGTAAATAATTTGCAAGAACTAAAGGTGCATACAAAGCATAGAAAGTTCAAGCATCTGAATTACACAAGTTATAATACTTGTTCTAAAAGAGAGGCAAAACATATAAAGGTTGTTCAAAGAGCACGCATGCCCATTACATAGTTCCTAAAGAGCACGCAGACCCTTCAAGTCGCAAATCAGAGGCGACATACAAAAGGAAAAAGCAAAAATATAGTCCAATAGAGACATACTAACTAAATCAGGGAAGTTGAGAAGAATCATGTTCGGCTTCCCTCAAACGTGCAACTTCTTCTTTTCTTGCTTCGATCTCTTTCGTTTTCAACTCGGCAAGGGAAAGATAAAGATCATCAACAATAGAGTCTGCCAATGGAGGAACGGGCCAATGGGGGTTACCCATCTCATGGTCAAATGCAGCAAGTTGTTTCAGCTCCTCAGCATCATAGGGTAAAACAGAATGACTTTTCCTAGCCAAGTCACTGTAATAAGGCTCAGCTAACCACTTGGCAACTGACTCAAGAGAAATACCTTCTGCTAAAGCAGGCCGCATGGGGAAAAAAGAAGATCTCTCCAACAAAGGGAAACATTTGCCTGCAGCATCATACTTGAACTGATCGGAATTCTTATACTCAGTAATAGCCTGAACACGAGACACGCTAATAGTCTCCTCTAGTTGCACAACTTGACGTTGGAGCCCATCCCTCTCAACCTCAATGTGAGCTTTCCCATCACGTAACTCAGTCTCAACTCGAGCTCTCTCATCTTGCGATTCGGCAAGCTCCCGTTTCAGGTTATCAATCTTATCAGTCAAGTTTTTCTTTTCTGCAACAAGAAAGTCTTTCTCAGTCTGACAAGCTTGGAGAGTGGACTTCGCCTTTAACTTATCCGACGTCTCAACACTCAAAGCCTTCTTGAGAACAAGAATGTCATTCTCCAGCTTTGTATTCCTATTGACCAAGCTAGTAACAAGTCCACTCATCTGCAAAAAGAAGGGGCAAGAATAAAAAGAGAGTTCAAAAGCAACAACATTGACACCTGAGTAATGACGGGGTTAAACGTTTACCTCACTAACAATTTGCCCAGCACGATCTGCATGAGTGACAGTGGTCTCAGTCTCCAAATCAGCAATATGCCTAGCATCACAAACCCTCTTCAAGACGGCCCTACCAAAAGAGCTCTTAACAGGATGGCGTGAAGTAAGATCGAAACCTTTCATTTCTGGAATCTTTCCCAATTCAGCAATAATGGGCTTCATGCCCTCTAAAGACATAGGGAATGAGAAATGAGGCTGGGACCAACTAGCAAGCTGCTTACCAGAAACTTCAGAGTCAATAGCCTGGTCACGGGAGCGAAATGGAGAACGAAAGTCACCAGTGCGAGCTCTCTTAGACCCGTGACTCTCCAATTCGGCTGCACCTACAACCTCAACAGACCTCCCACTAGCCTCAACAGACCTCCCACTAGGCGTTGCATCCACATCCAACTCGACAACTTTCGCAGATTTGGATTCCTCCACACTTGCAGTCTCAGTTCCTTCTTCGTCTTGCAATTGTAGGCTGACAGAGGCTTTCTTCTTGGAAACCTTTTTCTTGGAAGGACCTTTCCCTTTGGGAGCCTCAGCTTCAACTTGCTTGATCAGCGTAGAATCAGTACCATCAGCACTTATAGGAACAGATACTCTAGCAGAAAGTGGCAAAGCTCTCAAAGCAGCAATCCGAGCTTTTTCAGCTTCTCGGGCAGCTATCCTAGCAGCAATATGCTCGTTCTTCTTATCTTGAAGATCCATCTGGTTAAAAGCTGCAAAATGGAAAGGATAGAGTTAATAACAGCATAAAGAATAAAGAGTTTAAAAAAAAAAAAAAAAAAAAAAAAAAAGGAGTAAAGGAAAGGAGCAAGCACCCAATGATCTTTGCTTGACTTTGCAAAAAGAACCAGGCTGAGAGCAAACAGAACAGTTCACGGGCAACACGCCACCGTTATGACGTTCCCATCCGGGAAAGCAGGGATGATCTATAATGGGAATCAAGGAAGAAATGCTGCCACCCCTAATGGGAGTAATACCAACAATCCGTAACAAAGTCTCATCATCCAAAATCAACCTCCACGAATATTTAGCCTGAGGACCCGTGTTAACTAAAGGGGTCAAGATTAAAGTTTTCAACTCTTTCTCATAACGAGTTAAAAGCGTGCGAACCCCAACTTTAATAGTGATGTCATATACAGGCACGTGATGGCTCCACCCCCGACTCGAATAGACAAGAAGAGGATCATCAAAGACATTTCGGATTCTATTTGGTATAGGGGTAAAAAATTTCCTGCCAGGCCGAGACCTAACACTCAATCTATCCTCCCCATAGGTGATAATATCAAAGAACTCCCTCAAAAGTCTCATGGTGGGTTCATATATATTTGCCCTAGTTACAACAATAAAACAAGTCAAGGTCATAACAAGATTGGGATGAAGATCAACGATGGCGGCCTCAGTATGGAAGAGAAACTCAGAAATAAAGGGATAAATGGGAAGACGCAACCCAGCCTCAAATTGGGAAGGGTAAACGACTATAGCATCCTGACGAGCTCTCATCTTCGCTAAGTTAAGGTCCCCGTCATAAGAATGTATTTTATAAACCACAGGGTTGATGAAATACCTAAGATGATACGGAGATCTAAAGGAATTGTTTTGAGTACAGCTAGATTCACCCGCTTCCACAATTTCACCGGGAGTAGATATGTCAACCTGAGAGGACCCGTCAATCTGAGAAGTGCTATCCATAGGCAACTCGCCTCCAGCAAGAGAAATGTTGCTGTAAAAAACAGAAGTAGGGTCATTAGTGACATGAAGGCTAGAGTCAGACTGATCAGAATCAACAGAAGACTCATAAAAAGCACAAATGAAATCCCCCAAAGAACTCTTATCATAAAATCCCATCATATATTCATAAGAAAGTGGGAGGCGATTGGGACCCTTAATTTCTACGGCCTTAAACACCGTGGGACTGGCCTCAAGAGAAATTAACAAGCCAATCAACTCAAAACGCCACATCCTAACCCAACAATCCTCAGTAGCCCGATAAAACCCATCAGTTTGGAGGCAACGACCATAACGAAATTTTTTACCCTTTTGTCCAAACATGGTTCTTCTCGTTGCTCCCGCAAGCAGGTAGCAGTCCAAAGAGCAAGACGGAGAGATTACCTTAGACTCCAAAAATTCAAGGCTGGAAAGGGAGGGAACGAAGGAAGTCCAGATTCTGGAAACGGAAGAAGGCCAGCCGGAAGTGATAACAGAAAAGATGAGAAATCACGGCGAACCTGTCAAGGAAGATCAATGTCATACTCAAAAACAAAAAAGAAAAAGGAACCACGAAACAATTGGTACACTGAAATACTGAGTTTAGCTATGAAATCGAAGAAGTGAAAGAAATCTCAGGATCAAGCTACTTCAAAAATAGAAAAAGTATCAAGGCTCTTGAACCCACCAGAATCTAGAAAGCACAAAGATCGGCCGGAGTTGGTCACCGGAAAAGCTAAGGGGAGGCCAATCAAAGCTATTTGAGTGAGAAATGGAATGAATCTGTTGAAAAACCCGAGATTACACAAATATGTAAAAGGAACAATTGCTATGGACTGATTTAAGGGGAAATAACAAGAAAGCAAAGTTTAAAGAACTCACCGGAATTCTCGCCGGAAAAGCGCAAGGAGGAATGTGGGTCAATCGGCCCACAAAATGAGATCCAATCCGGCTGAAAAAAGTGGGTCCCCCGGCGGTTTAAGTATACGAACCAGATCCCAGTGCTAAATCGGACGAAAAACAATGAGAAAAGGAGCCATGGGGTTCGCCGGAGTTGTAGGCGTCGGCCGGTGCAAAATGTCTGCTCAGAGATATGAAAAACGCAAGGAGGAGAGAGAGAGAGTAAATGGGTAAAATGATTTTTCACCTTTTGACTCTTGTAGTGAATAATTCAAAGGGCAAGTGAAACATTTTATGACACATACAGTAATTATTGTACTTGGTTTTGTGTATCCCAATGACCCAATTTTGAAATTTGAGTTCCCACAAATCCACCCTTTATATTGAAAAATCAGTCTGCTCCCTCGAGTTGCTCCCTCAACTCGCATGAAATTGCCCCACTAGCCTTGTTGACTTGCAGCAGTAATATGCAAGCAGCTCCCTTGGTTTATTTTTTCAACTTGCTAGAGCAACTCGCAGGAAGCGCGGAGTATGAAGCCAACGAGTTGTTGTTACAACTCGCATGGAACAATTACCAGGGATTAGTTTCTTGATGATGCAACAACATGTTTCAACTCTCCCGAGGTGCGAAGATGACCAAGCTAGGTGACTTAATGTAGCAACCCGCGAATTAACAATACCAAATTTGGTCATTATGCATCTCGGCATAAAGAGCTAGGCTTAAGAACTCTTTACTGGACCATAAATAGTCACAATAAAGAGTTGGGGGGCTACTGATGTACCCAAGAAAAAAATAGTACGTGGGCCCCATTTTAAAGTATGGGACGGACAAAAAAAAGGGTTCAATGATTGATACAACAAAGTAAAAAATGGGGACGGAGGTCACTTAAATGGTTAACTAGACAAATTGGGATGGTTGATCAAAGAATAAAGTCAATCTGATGAACCAAGTTGACATCTTCCTCTTGCAAGACCAAGTTGTTAGCGTTAACTCAAATGCTATCACTAAATCAACTTGTATTCAAATTATCTCAAGGATTCATAAAGTGGAGTCTTGATACATGAAGAAGCAGGAGTATGTAAAGGGGAAGAGAGTTTTATGCGAGTTGCCTATCCAACTCGCCTTCTTGGTGCATTGGCAAAGTGTCTCAACTGAGAAGGAATTAATGCAACTATAAAGGCAAGTGAACGTAGCTAAATACGTGGAAGTCTAGGAAACGGCGACTTCCCTGTGGACCCCTCAGCAAGGTCATCAAAGTTAACCGTATGAGAGGTCATCAACATATCGCCGACTTGAGTGATCAAGGAGCAAGTCGTCGAAGCGAGCCAACGGCTAAGTGGATGACTTGATCCCAGATTACTTGGTGGCTACGACAAGAGATCAACGACCTCTGACATTGTGATCCTTTGTCTAGAAAAAAGACAAAAACACCTTTTCGCGTCCCACTAAGGGCAGGTGGTCATGCATAAAGCCCAAATGACCAATGACGAGTTGCCACGTGTCCTCGCCCCATGTCATGGTAAGGACCACAAAGAGGACTATATAAAGACATCTCTACCAAAACCCTAAGGTATGCTCACTTAGACCTTCAAACTTTTCTCTTCTTGGTTTGTTGGTTGAAAGGAGATCTTATTCTCACGCTGGAGGGTTTTTGGGGGAAAACCTCCCCCACCCTAATGGTGTTGGTTTTGCAGATCGGAGAAGAAGAAGTTAGGTACAACCTTCCCTGAGGACGACGACTTGGAACGTGGTGCCCACTCGAGATTTTTTTTTTTGGCAGCATCAATATTACTTACCCAACTTACTTTTCACTCATTTGCTTTTTGAATAGTGTTTGGACAATTATATCTTTTTTTTTCTTTTAATTTTAAGAGGATCGATAGTGGTTCCCCACTTACCCCCTTATAATAATGATGTCCTAGGAGGCATGAGAAGGGATCGAACACGAGACCTCACACATTGTGAAGTTTTGGCTCTACCACTGAGCCACTCCTTCCCTACTTTTGTTGACCCATTTTTCTTTGTTTTACACTTGATTTCTTAATAAGCGTGCGAAGTCAAACTAAGAACCTTAAACAGGGACGGAGGGAGTAACTGGGTTAGAGTCACTGAACGACAACCTCAAAGAGAAGGTGTTGTGTTAACCATAAAAAACGATATGACGCTATCTTTTCAGGATATATCAAAAGCTATGGAGTGTGATATTTTTGGCCCACACTGATAAAAATTACGGGATCCTTTCACCCAACATTAAAAATTCATCTTTATTTGTTTTAAAATGATAATTTCTTTTGAGTTTTCAAACATTTTAAGATTAGTTTTGAAAATTATTGAATTTGAAGCCGTCACTCTGACAATGAGACTAACTCTTTCTTTGGGACAAACAAAAAGTGATTTTTGACTATCATTTTAGGACCGAAGAAGTATTTGATTATTTACTTGTATTAATGTGTATGTATACATCACACTAATGGACTTGAATGGGAGTACTTCATAAATATTCTTGTTTTACGCTTTCTAAATATTTTGTTTTGCAAATATAAAAAGACTAGTAATACAATTTGGTAAAAAGTATTTGAAAACAAGTTTACTTTTAACATAAAACATTATGGTGAGACAATTTTATTTTCAAAAATAAAGATTCATAAAGAACAGAAAGAGTACATAGGGTTTGAAGAGTGTTTGAAGGGTAATATCACTTCGATAGAAAGACTGATTGAAGCCGGTCTGGATATGAATGTGTAAGAGACAATTATCCTACATCTTCTAAAGAGAGAAACATGAACCGGTATATAGATATTAGGTTTATTTCCGCAAGTGCACGGGTTTTTGTAGTATAGATAGTGCAAGAGCGAGTCGTTCCCACGGAGACAGCTTTACTTATAAAATGTTTTGCTTTGGATAAAAGAATAAAGAAAAAAGAATGATTGGGGGGTATAAAATTGTTTGTCACGACTAGAAAGTAATAATAAAAACTATAGCTTAGATTGAAAACTCTTATGGTTAAGGAATTCTCGGGATTGGGATACAAACAACATTGTATTCATCAATTATTCATGCTCTTTTCAGATTAAAATTTCATTTTAAAACAAGGATGGTATGCTAGGCCTACACTACTTCTCACGATCAAGCAAGTAGCGTTTGTATTCTCGTACTAATTATAACCTATCTCTCGATGGCCCATAATTAGTAAAAATTCATTAAGTTTTCTTTATGAAAATCAGCATACTTTCCACTCAAGGAGCATCCCTAAGCCATTACACTACTCTCGTGAGTAATGAACTTAGTTCTGACTATATGGGTCCGCTAATCAAGGTTCTCCGATCAGTACTTCCCTTGATTAACTAAGATTCATACAAATCATGGACGTCATCATGGTCGTAGGCGTTAAAGTTTGATATAGTAGAATTGTTTAAGATGAAGAGAATAAATTTAGAGCATGAATATTAGTAAATACAAATATTGCTTGAGTTATCCAACCCCAAGAAAAAGGGGATTACTCACAAGCCATTTGCGAAATAATAAGAATAAGATAAATAAAATAAAGATAGAGAAAGAAATACTTATTCAGAAATTAAGATGAGAACACAAGACTTGAAGAGAACCTCGATATATTATTGCTTGAAAAACTCATAAAATTGCTAAAGAAAGTTTTATAACTTTTTGCAATTTCTGAGATAAAAATGATATTTGGAATACAAACTTTGCTATAATGTGTTTACAATAATTTCTCGATATCTAAAACACTGATTTCTACTTCTATATATAAGCCTTGGAAGAGAGGATGCACTTTTTCCCGGATGGATGCTTTGAGAGGTCTCCATTTGAAAATGCATCTTTTGCTGATTCAGGGGGTGCTCGGCCGAGTCAAGGAAAAGTGCTCGGCCGAGCAAGCCTTTATTCGAACCTACTGATTTTCTGTCTTTTTATGCTCGGCCGAGTCAAGGGTACTGCTCGGCCGAGTCAAGGGTACTGCTCGGCCGAGCAGGTCCTCTTTGGCTGAAACTTTGATTTTTCTTGGTCCAGCTTATTTCCTTCTTTTTCAAGTGTTCCTCCTTCACAAAGATGATGCCTTAGCTTCCTCTTTCCTCAAGAATGTACTAAAAACCTGCTTGTATCATAAAAACATTCTCCCAAGTGCATTATATCAAATAAAGAGTAGAAAATAAGTAATTTAAGTTATTTATTGAAAAATAAGGTTAATAGACTATCGTTTTAGACCTTAAATGACTATAAAATAGTCATTTATCAATAGACTAGAGTTACTCCCCTTATCACCAATTTGTTTTAAGGTGGAACCTCCAATACAATCCATTGCCGGCACAGTCTAGCCCGTGACATGGACCGGTATATAGACTTTTACTCCCCTTATCACCAATTGGTTTTAAGCAGCACAATGGTTTTAAGGTGGAACCTCCAATACGAGCCCAGTCCAGTCCATGCCATCTTCTTACCACATCTCTAATTCTAAGAGGACGAAGGAAATAGGTTTAGATTGAAAATATTCATATTATTTTAGTAGTATTATTTATAGGTGCATAAGTGCATTCAAGTAAAACTTATGTATCGCCAAGATTGCACAACCAGCTTGTTCATTTGCGAGGCATGTTAGAGATATACGACAAATCCTACTCAATCAATCTTGAATTATATTCTCTTCGTGCCATAATTGTTTTGGCCAATATTCGACAATTGGACAAATATAAAGAAGTTGGGTACAATGGAATAAAGAACTTTGAAATTCAAGATATATGAACAAAGGATTTAACGAGGAAAGCCCTTGAACAACTTGTTCGCCGGCATAAAACCTCGAATGATGGAATTTTATTAAGCTTTTGTGGAGGTACAATGAATGACTGGAAAATACTGAGAGAAAGAGAGTATGAGACGTGAGTGTGTGCGTTACAATGGACGTGTTTTCTATTTATACTAAGGAAATAATCGTAAACTAGGTAACAAGGCCGTGATTCTCGGATAGTTTGTTTGACCCTATCTCTTTGCCGTTGATGAGAGTCACCCTTTGACTGGGTCTTTGAGTCTTCAAATTAGTCATGTGGGGATAATTCATTCACATGTTTTTGACTTAGTCCACGAGTCCTCCATGATTCGGTAGAGGTTCCTAAAAAATAGGATCGATAACAGACCTGCAGGACGTAATTAGCCAAGTTGCATGATCAAGACGTTAGGCCAAGTTGAAGGTTCAGGATGTAAAGTCAACATGTAAAGTCAACATGTTGAGTCAACATGTAGAGTCAAGATGTAAGATGTAACTTCAGGATGTCAGGGTGTAAACTCAAGTCGTTATTTCCAGGATGTAGATATAGTGCTGTGAGATTTTTCACCCCAAACAATTGCCCCCAAATTTTTTGAATTGAGTGAACATAGAAATTCAAGAAATTTCCATAACAGTTGATGTCCACTACCATTTATGAGGCAGTTGATATAGGTGATCTAAGCTCCAAGATGCAATTGATCCTGCAAAAAACAAAGAGAAAGACGAAAAATAGGATATTTTGGTGATTGTCTTAAAGACAATTTTTTATTTGTTTTCAACATGTCTGTTTGGACATGTTAGGTTGTAATGTTGTTCTTACCATGTCTTGTGATAGCATGGTTAAAACTTATAAATGTTTCCCGTTTTAGGATCAGTGTGTTTTATCCTTTTTGGTATTTTGATAATAGACTGGTCGTACGGTTAGGATTCTAAGGGTAACATGCAGATGTTACAACTTAGAATAAATTTAGAACAATTGAATAGTAGCGATGTAATGAATGGTTGGTAACATGTTGATGTTACAAGTTGGGAATCATTGAAAAGATGTTTATCTTTATACCCCGTGTACGTTTGGTAACATGTAAATGCTACAACCAATGGTTTCAACTTGAGTTCATAATTTTAGCTAAGTGCAAGAAGGTAATCAATATGTACATGACACATTGGCCCACCTACAATTTAACTAAAACATGAAAATCGTGCGCACGGGCGAAGGTGTAGAAACCTTAAACACATAAGAAAGGTGTAAAACCTTTAAACCTTTGAAAGGTGTAAAACCTTATACCTTGGATGGAATTGTACTTTAATTTTGCCTGTTGGACATGAATTCTGACTCATGTGAACATCTTTGAATACTTGGATCAGCATGTAACATCTCTGATCAACATGTAACATCTGGAAAACTTGGATCAACATGTAAACATATTGACCTGAATAGAGACTTCGAGTTTCCTCGCAAAGCAGAAACATGTTAGGGTTGGGTGTTAGCTTGGCTAACACCCCTCCAATGCTTAAGCCAGTCGACGTTTGATGAAGATAAATCAAATTGAAACATCATAATTGAAATAAAGCAAATTAAATGCATACCTGATTTTCTGAATTAAGTTGACAAGCTATAACTTACATGAAGTACAGCTTGAGATGCGCTTCATTCTATCTTCTAGGAATTATGGTACCATCTATAGTTGACATCCAACATGCCCCTTTTCCAACCTATTGATTAATAATCTTGCATGAGCCTATCTTCTTCCAACCTGATGAATCTAGATGCTCTAGTTCTGATTTCATCCAGCCTCTTGCATGGTGTCATGACTAAGTCATCATAATATGGCGAGTCATTCTTAAGTCCCATCCTGAAGGAATCAATTGTTGTAGCAGTGTCCAAGTTAGGGATGTCTACTTCTTCCCTGTTGAACCTGCTCAGGTAATCCTTAAGAAGTTCATCAGGTTGCTGGACTACCCTGTAAAGATCACTTGTCAGCTTCTCAAACACCCTGTTGCATGAAAACTGATTAGTAAACATGTTGATAAGTTGAGCATATGATCCGATAGAACCCAAAGGCTGGTTGATTAGCCATCTCAAAGCTGCCCCTGTAAGAGTTGAACCAAAACCCCTGCAAAAGCAAGCTTCCTTGTACTGGGGTGGAATATGGACTACATCCATTTTCTCATGATATAATGCAACATGCTCTGCTGGATCAGTTGTCCTATCATACTGCTTCATGTGGGGTGGAGTGAACTTCTTTGGTATGACCACGTTGGCTATGGCTGGAGTAAAGCGGGACTCATTGTAACATGTTGGAGAGGCCTGGTTGTGTGGCATAGTCATCTCTGGCACACTCATAACTAGTTCTTTTAGCTCCTGCATTTGTCTACTAAGTAGGCTACCTACATCATTGTTAGCAGCAGCAAATTGATAATTATTAAGATAATTGAAATCAAATTGAGGTTTAAGACTCCCTGCTGCCACCGATGTATGAGTCACAAATGTTTTTGAAGTTGGAGTAACAGTTTCAGGATTGACAATCGTGCTATTGGTCAGGCTGGCAGTTGGCATAACCCCACCATATCCAGATGATCCAGCAACGTCACCTTCAAATGCAAGCCTTCTAGGTTGATATGGAGAGTACAGGTTGGAAGGCGCATTTGGGACAACAGACTGAAAGATGCTAGGGAAGCTAGGCTGCTGTCCCGCCGGCGTTCCACCCCGAAGAGAAGTCACTTCATGCTGCAACCTGGCCACTTGATTCATTAGCATGGTAGAGGTATCATTCTGGATTTGGACCTGGTTCCTCACTTCACGCAGCATTGCAGTCAAGTTGGAGGTGATATCCAAAGGGATTTCAGGTGCCCCCATTGCTGATCTGCCCCCACTTGCAACTGAAATTCCAGATGTAATCTGATCGGTTGTTGGACCTGGTTCCTCACTTCACGCAGCATTGCAGTCAACAATCTAAAAGACCAAAGTTCCCACAGACGGCGCCAAATTGTTTTGGCCAATTTTCGACAATTGGACAAATATAAAAAAGTTGGGTGCAATGGAATAAAGAACTTTGAAATTCAAGATATATGAACAAAAGATTTAACAAGGAAAGCCCTTGAACAACTTGTTCGCCGGCATAAAACCTCGAATGATGGAATTTTATTAAGCTTTTGTGGAGGTACAATGAATGACTAGAAAATACTGAGAGAAAGAGAGTATGAGACGTGAGTGTGTGCGTTACAATGGACGTTTTTTCTATTTATACTAAGGAAATAATCGTAAACTAGGTAACAAGGCCGTGATTCTCGGATAGTTTGTTTGGCCCTATCTCTTTGCCGTTGATGAGAGTCACCCTTTGACTGGGTCTTTGAGTCTTTAAATTAGTCATGTGCGGGATAATTTATTCACATGTATTTGACTTAGTCCACGAGTCCTCCATGATTCGGTAGAGGTTCCTAAAAAATAGGATCGATAACAGACCTGCAGGACGTAATTAGCCAAGTTGCATGATCAAGACGTTAGGCCAAGTTGAAGGTTCAGGATGTAAAGTCAACATGTAAAGTCAATATGTTGAGTCAACATGTAGAGTCAAGATGTAAGATGTAACTTCAGGATGTAACTTCAGGATGTCAGGATGTAAACTCAAGTCGTTATTTCCAGGATGTAGATATAGTGCTGTGAGATTTTTCACCCCAAACAATAATGATCTTCACACTTTTTTCGACGTTACTACGAAGGAAGTTTGAGCAATAAATTTAGGTTGATTTAATTATCTTAATAATAATCTAAAACTTATTATTGATACTATTGTTGATGTTGGGGATGGCAATTTGACCGAACGATCCGCACCGAAGGCGATCCGATCCGAAAAAATAGGGTTTGGTTTGCAATTTTTAAAACCCGAGCGGGTTCGGATCGGATTCGGATCATGCTGGTGATCCGAACCGAACCCGACCCGACCCGAACCATAATGATCTGATCCGACCCGAACCCTTAATAAAAGGTGAATTTTAAATATTTTTCATATTATCTTAAATTTTATATTTTCTAATTTGTGTTTGTAAGTGAGATTTGGATGATTTTAGACTATTTTCCATACAACATTCAATATTGTGCTTAAAAATATATTTTAATTAATTAATTTTGAGCTAAAAAAAAATAGGCTTTTAATAAGATTCGGGTCGGATCGGTTACGGTTTCTTGAATTCTCGGATCGGGTTCGGATTGGTATATTTGAGTTTCAGATCTGGTTCGGGTCGGCCATGATCCGAACCCGACCCGTTGCCATCAACATGGTGTATCAATAACAAATTTTAGATTTTCATTAAAATAATAAACCAACCTAAAATTATGCTCAAAGTTTCTTTATAGTGACATAGTATGAAGATCATTTTGAGACGGAGGGAGTATGAATCATTATTCTAGTTTCTTTATTTTTATTATTATGTTTTCTTAGTGTACGAGAATTCATTTACATTTTGTAATTTTTTTAATTATTACTGGCTTCTATGTTGTACAAATATGACAAACACTTCCATGCGAACATGGAAGGCCCGTCTCATCCATGAGACGGGCCGGATTTTGACCCGCCCGCCCGACCCACGAACCGGCTCCAGGACCCAGGGGTCGACCCTGCCACGTGGCAGCCTCTCATAGGCCAATTTTTTTATTTATTTTTATTTTTTTTGCTATTTTTTAAATTTTTATATTTTTTTTCGGTTTATCAAAAGTAATAGTTACTATAAAAAGTAACAGTTTGTATACATAAAAGTAATACATATATACAGAAAAGTAACAGTGTTTTTTTTCTATGTTTTCTTCGTTTGCCAAAAGTAATACTTATTACAACTAAAATGTAACGAACGTGTTACTTATATGTAACAATGTTTATACATAATTGTAACACATTTGTAAAGAAAAAGTAATAATTCAACCATTTACATTTTTAGAGCTAAAAACACTTGATTAATGTTACATGTAAAAGTATTACATTATCTATAGAAATATGTTATAATTTCTTTTATTAAAGTGTTACATTTACTTGTATAAACAATTACATTCATATATGTGTTGTTACTTTTCAAATGTTACTTTCTTTCAAAAAATTAAATCAAAATACACAATATTTTACATTTTTGCAAAAGCATTATTACATTTCAGTATAAATGATAATTACATTTAGATATTGTTTGGGTTACATGTAATTATAGTTAGTATTACATTTGAAAAAAATCGGTAAAACGAGCTTTTGTTTTTGTAAAACAGGTGTTACGTTTACTTATGAACAATGTTACTTTATATGTATACAGTCATTACATTAAGTTATGGTAACTATTACTTTTGGTGAACGGCTGAAAAGCCGAAAAAATAATATAAAAACTCAAAAAAAAAAAAAAAAAAAAAAAAATTGGACCTCTGGGAGGCTGCCACGTGGCGGGTCATGCCCATGGGTCATGGGGCGACCCGTCTCATGCATGAGACGGATCCCCTTGTTCTCATGGGAGACCACCTCTACAAATATTCAGACAATTTAATGATAAAAATTTAAGTTCTCCACAATTATTTTTGCATACATATATGAAATATGAAAGACTTCGTCTATTACTTATTCCAAATGGCCACTTTTCCACACCTAGTGCTTACAAGTTTAATTTTGAAGAGACGATTGAGCATGTCTTTAATGTCTGTTTGGATATTGAGTCACATAATTAAAATAATAGTGGATACATCCCCTCTTGTACCATATTTTGTTATTTTATGTCTAAATAAAATTTCAGATAGTTTCATAAGCTTTTATATAAAGTATTTATTTTTGCTTCAAATATACGTTTCAAAACAAATATTCATCTTTTTTAATTAAAAAAAAAACATTATTTTAAAATGGACGTAATATTAATATGGTAAGCAATATACAATCATTACAAGCCAATAAACACCAAGATGCTAAGGTAATATTATAAACATAAGTACATCTATAAAAAAAAAAAAAGGCAGCCCGGTGCACAAGGCATTCCCGCATAGCGAGGAAAACGTAAGTACATCTATACTAAATAAAAATAAAATAGAATATCCAAACTTATTGAAGTATATTTGGAAAGCATGCAACATAGATCTAGAACTGAGAGCAATCTTGTGGTGCAAGAGAAACCAATTCATTTGCGAGGTCGTACTCCACATGAAAGTTGATCTGAGCCACATTCCCAAATATTACTGGATTATCAATTGCCGGAACAATAGCCATGCAAACAAGATTACTATCTCACTGCAGTATCTAACTCATCATAAAAATCTTGATTTAAAAGCGTTAGGGTTGAACCCGCGTCAATTATGATATTCCCTTGATCAAGAATCGGTTCACTATTCGCGATTTCGGCTCCATTGATGCTTACACCTTCAAGGTTAAGATAGTAAAACGAGCTTTCGAAACCTCCTCGTGATAGAAGGGGAGTTGAAACAAGTCCAGTTCCTGAGGTTTTTCCAAACCTCAACTTACTTTTAGCATCTCCTTCTATTGGTACTAAACAGTACGAGAAGGTTTGTTGAATTTCGTCCCCTAGACGGGTTATTAAGGAAAGTGGTCCGCGTCCAAGGCCGACAAGCCCACTGGTGGCACGAGTAAATTTCCCACTATTTTGGCTCCCGCACCCGAATATTGAGCTAGGAAACGAAGGGGTTTGTCCATCCGTTGATTCAAATGTGAAGGTTTCCGTGGCTAGGTTTCCTTGGGTCATGCCACTTCCGTAGCTGTAAAAATACAAACATGCGTTGCTTGTGCCGCACCCGTATTGCATGTCCATCTGGTAAAGCTTGGCACTGGCTCGTGTCACAGTCGAGACTTCTATAACTTGATGATGCTGCAGGATTAAAGAGAGGCGCGTTTTGTGGGTAACATTGTATGCAATTACACTGAGTCCATACAAGATCACTACCCGTATCTGCAATCGCATAACTTTCAACGGGAGGGGTTCCTATTGAAATTTTCATGAGGTACCCTCCACCATCATGGATAATTGAGGACTCGATTTTCTCTTCATTAATGGTTGATTGAGAAAAACGTTTGGCACGAGAACGTGATTGAATAGCATTCTCTCTATGCATCTCACCTGAGGTCGCGGACTTATTGTAAAAGGGCGAAAATTTGGAGTTACGGTGAATAAGATCAATGGTGAAACTATTGATCTTGGCATTGACAATAGTGGAGTGGATAAATAGGGAAGAGATGGCAAGAATCAAGAGAAAAGAAAGAAAAATTTCCATGGAAGATTAATAGAAGGTGTTATTTGTAGGGGAGAAATTGGAGGGATGCATTCTAAGTTGTCTAGAGGAACAACTATTTATACAAATACTTTTCCTTTTATTATGGTAAACATTATGAATAATTGTAAACCTTAAATATTTAGAACTCCCTCCGTTCCGGACTAAAGTTCTTAGTTTAGTTTGAATTTACACGGAGATTAAGAAAAAAAAAATGTTGTGAGTATGAAAAGTAAGTAAGAGAAAGTAGGAGAAATAAAGTGGGTATAGAGTTTTTGTTGTGAGAATGACAAGTTGGTCCCATGGTTCATTTTAGGTAATAAAGCAACTAAGAACCTTAGTCTGGGACAAACCAAAAAAGAAAGTAAGAACCTTAGTCTGGGACGGAGTGGGACTGAGAGAGTACCAAGGAAAAGGTTGATAAAGATCCCTCTTTTATTTCCCTCCAACTATTTTAAGAATCATATCTCGCCAAGTGAGTTAATACAAAAGAGTACTTCTTTTGAAAAAAAATACAAAAGAGTACTTTTTCAATCGTCGCCAAAAATGTCTATTCTAAAAAAAAAAAAAAAAAATTAGGATGTGCTTAGCAAATTGCAAGTTTTGAATTTGAAATTGAAATCCGGTCTTGAAGTTAAGGGATTTATTTGTCAACAGCACTTTAATGTGTTGTTGCCAAAAAATAAAAATAAAAAATTCAATGTGTTACACAACTGATACGCCCTCCTTGGAAAATCAATATTCTTTGTGATTTGCCCAATAAATTAAGGGTTAACTGCAATTTAGACCCTGAAGTACCATACCACCCTTCCAAGCGAACCCTGATATGTTTTTTTTGTCAAATCGGGTCTTGATGATTTAAAAACTCGTCAAATAAGGCATTTTTGACGGATTTCGTTAGAAAGTCAGTTATGTAGCATGTGCCATGCACGTGACTAAGGGAATTGGGTGACTTTGAATTGATATTAGCTATTAAGTAGTTAAGTGAAAATTTTGAAACTTAAAGGATTAAAAAGTATTAATATATAAGCAATAAAGAAATGTATAATTTTATTTTTTTCCTGGCAAAAAAATACTCCCTCTGTCCCTAAATGAGTGTCCATTTTTGAGAAATCTTTATCCCAAAATGAGTGTCATTTTTTAGGGTTAATTGCACTTTGGTTACCTGAGTTTTCCAAAATTCTGCAATCAGTTACTGAATATGTCAAAGTTGCGATTGGGTTCCTTAATTTGCTGAACCGGAGCAATCTGGTGTAAAATCCGTTAACTTGTTAAAAAACTAACAAAATGGACACCATGTGCGAAACATGTGAGTTTTAACGAGGGCAAATATGTCATTTGCACTCCTGGTTAACGAAATTGCAATGACGGTCAAGTCTTCTTCAGAACATCAACCCATTATCCCAGCCATTATCTCTTCTTTGTGACGAATCACACTATTTAAATGCAAATTCTCACCCACTGATATTTTCATCGCCCATACTGGCTTACGCTGTAATTTTTGAAAGTTTTATTTGTGTAACAATGGAGATTAATGGCTAGGGTTCTTGAGTAAAATTAGAAAATGGGGAAGATGAAGGTGAGAGGGTATTGAAATGAAGACACGTATATAACTAAATTCTCCAACTGTCCCGCAACCGCTTCATGGAATCGCCCCCGATCATTCTGCAAAACGCCGGCCAACAACTTCCCCGCCGGTGATTGCAACTCGAGCGGCATGTTCAAGATAGACTCGTTGTAACGCCGTCCCGCTCCCACAACCACCAGCCTACTATTTTTGTTGGAGTTCTTCTTCCCCCTGCTTGGTGGAGTCACCAAACTTCGATCCCCAACTGGTTTGAATCGAATTCCACGACCCGGATTCAAACCCGTTTGATCAAAATTAGGGTTAGGGTTTGACCTCTCATCTTTCTTTTACAAATTAACAACCTTTAAAATCGGATTAACCGGATTGGCCGGATCGCTACCTTTGCCGGATCCGTGCTCCATAGCATCCATAGCTTCAAAATAAAACCATGACGAGAAGAATCGGCCGGGGAAAGACCGATATCGTTGCTTCTCCGCTCGATAACGCTGCCGGAGCTTCTCCATCTTGTGGCAACACTGGGAGCAGGTTGGGGTGAAGGCGCCTGGGACGGCGAATAGGATGGCTTTTTTGGATTTGGTTAGGTCGGAGACAGTGGTGGTTTGGAGCTCGCCGTCGGGGTCGAAGTAGGAGAAGGTGGATTCTGGATGTGGTACTCATTTAATAAGGAGTATAGTGTTTTTTTTTTTTTTTGATTTTATATTGTTAAGAAAAGACATTTTGGCCCTCGTTAAAACTCATGTGTTTGTCACATGGTGTCCATTTCGTTAGTTTTTTTAACAAGTTAACGGATTTTACACCAGATTGCTCCGGTTCAGCAAATTAAGGAACCCAATCGCAACTTTGACATATTCAGTAACCGATTGCAGAATTTTGGAAAACTCAGGTAACCAAAGTGCAATTAACCCCCTTTTTTAACACAACTTTGTAACTAAATATCTTTTTTCTAAATTTTTTTCACCGGTCTCTTTATACTTGCAAAACTAAATGTTTGGAAATGAGATTACAAGATTATATATGAATCTTTGCCACCAAATTGTACAAATTGAGATTTTCAGATGTCCCTTAAAATGAAATTTGGACACTCATTTAGGGACAGAGGGAGTAATTTTTTTTAATTATTTAAAATCAGTTCATTTCAAAAAAATGATCTTAATTGGATATAATTGGCTGGTAAAGAAAATATTGTATGGTTTTATTTAATATTTTGATAAATAGTTAATTTTCCTTTTTATTACTTCTTAATTACTCTCTCCTTCCCAAAATAATTTTTATTTGGCTATTAACTTATTTTTTTTCGGCTCGTTTGATAGACCGGTACGTATAAGCATTACTCCCTCCGTCCCATCCGAATTAGGATTTTCTCTTCCGACACGGGGATTAAGGAATAATAGTATTATAATGTGAAAAGTGATAATGAAATTGAATTAAGAGATTTAACAATTATGATTAAGCACTAATCATTTACCTAAAAACTGTCCAAATATAAAATTTGAGTACAGTCAAATTTGTTAATGAAATTCAAAGCAAACCACCGTTCCCCGACAGTAATCACCACCATGTCTCCATCGCCGCCGGACCACCACCCAAAATAAACAAAATCAAACAACTACAACTTCATCAATCATTCTCAGATCTGTAATCAATCCCAACTGAACCTCCGACAACCACCATAGCCACCACCAAGCCGCAGTTGCAGCCCCCATCACCACCACCAACTATAAACGAAATCAAACAACAATTTTATACTACCAGATAGATTTTGGCTTCTTTGAAAAATCAAAACCCTAAAAATCTTGATGTTGCACTTGCGACTACTCTTTTTCCTCTCCTTTCCCTCTCTGCTCCTCTTCTCTCTCCTCAAGAAAATCAATAGAATAGAACAGAGTTCTCCAATTTATCACCCTAAATCTTTATGAATCAAACATAGCCCATTTGACTAATTACCTTCGTAAGAGATCATTCCTTCCAATTCCTCCGATGTCGCCGCCCTCGATGATTCCGACGCAGGTCAGGTATGTTTGTTGACAGGGTTGATTTGGGTCGGCGATTAAGGGCGGCGGTGGGTACGGCGATGGATAGAGAGGGGATGGAGATGGGAGTGGTGAGAGGGAGAGAGAGTGTGTGTGTGTGTGTGTGTGTGTGTGTGTGTGTGTGTGTGTGTGTGTGTGTGTGTGTGACGGAGGAGGAAGAAGGTGGGATATAGTTTTTTTTTTCATCCCTTGTTTTTTGAAGATGTCATTTATAACCCCTTCAAACTTAATCGCAATTCAAACTACCCGATTCCGTTAGTCACGTGCATGACACATGCTACATAACTGACTTTCTAACGAAATCCGTCAAAAAGGCCTTATTTGGCGAGTTTTTAAATCATCAAGACCCGATTTGACAAAAAAACATATCAGGGTTCGCTTAGAAGGGTGGTATGGTACTTCAGGGTCTAAATTGTAATTAACCCATAAATAAATAAAACGTACTCTCGAGTATTATTGTTAAGACCACTTTCTTCGGTGACATGCCCAATAAATAAATAAATAAATACTCCCTCTGTCCCGCTTTAAGATCCTTACTTTCCTTTTTAGTCTGTCCCAATTTAAGGTTCTTACTTTGCTTTATTAGCTAAAAGGGTTAATGACAATTTAAACCCTGAAGTATGATACCACCCTTCCAAGCGAGCCCTGGATGTCTTTTTTCGCCAGATCAGACCCTGGGGTAATTTATTTTCGCCAGTTAGGACTTTTTTGACAGAATCTGTCAAAAATCCCCGTTAAGTCGTCACTTGCTGCTCACGTGACATTTTTGTGAGGGCATTTTGGGTAAACGAAGTTGTTAATTGCAATTTAGACCCTGAAGTATGTTACCACCCTTCCAATCGAGCCCTGACTGTCTTTTTTCATGAGATCACACCTTGGGGTAATTTATTTTCACCAGTTAGGGCTTTTTTTACGGAATTCGTTAAAAACTCAGTTAAAAAGCATATGTTAAAACACGTGACTAACGAAATTGGGTAGTTTGAATTGCGATTAAGTTTGAAGGGGTTATAAATGACATCTTCAAAAAACAAGGGATGGCAAAAAAAACTATATCCCACCTTCTTCCTCCGTCACACACACACACACACACTCGCACACACGCACACGTTCGGTGAGTTTGTTGCCTTTTTAACTTGTAAAAGATTACGACGGTAAGGATAAGTACAACGAGAACGGCGATGAAATCGATCTGGTTGAAACCGTCGGGGAAAGAGGAAACGGTGATTCTCCATTTCGTATCCGCCGATACGCCAATGTCGGTTCCTAAATAAGTAGTCAGGCTTCTCGCAACGGCGGCGTTAGAGAAGACGTAGTCCATCATGAGATTCGCGCCGGTTAAAAAGGCAACAAACTTACCGAACGTGTGCGTGTGTGCGAGTGTGTGTGTGTGTGTGACGAAGGAGGAAGAAGGTGGAATATAATTTTTTTTCCATCCCTTGTTTTTTGAAGATGTCATTTATAACCCCTTCAAACTTAATCGCAATTCAAACTACCCAATTCCGTTAGCCACGTATTTTAGCACATGTTTTTTAACTGAGTTTTTAACGAATTCCGTAAAAAAAGCCCTAACTGGCGAAAATAAATCACCCCAAGGTGTGATCTGGCGGAAAAAAAAACAGTCAGGGCTCGATTGAAAGGGTGGTAACATACTTCAGGGTCTAAATTGCAATTAACAACTTCGTTTGCCCAAAATGCCCTCACAAAAATGTCACGTGAGCAGCACGTGACGACTTAACGGGGATTTTTGACAGATTCCGTAAAAAATGTCCTAACTGGCGAAAATAAATTACCCTAGGGTCTGATCTGGCGAAAAAAGACATCCAGGACTCGCTTGGAAGGGTGGTATCATACTTCAGGGTCTAAATTGTCATTAACCCTACCTAAAATGGAAAGTGGACCCACTTGTTATTCTCACAACAAAAACTCACTACCCACTTTCTCTCTCCCACTTTACTTTTCATACTCACACCATTTTTTTTCTTAATCTCCTTGCAAAGTCAAACTAAGAACTTTAAATTGGGACGGAGGGAGTAAATAATTAAATAAATAAATGTACTATGTTATTACTCCCTCCGTCCCGGTTTAAGGTTTTTAGTTTGACTATGCACGCTTATTAAGAAACCAAGACAAAAACAATAGAAATGAGTCAACCAAAAGTAGAGAGCGAAAGATATAATTGTCCAAAACACTATTCATAAAGCAAGTGGGTGAAAGTAAGTTAGGTAAGTAGTGGTTTTTTGTAATTGAAAGAACTTTTTGAGGGCGAGATTCTACAAAGCACTATTCATTCATTTCCATTTACCGAATAAAGCAAGTAAGAACCTTAAACTGGGACAGATCAAAAAGGAAAGTAAGAACCTTAAACTGGGACGGAGGGAGTATTTTTTATGACAACTTTCTTAGAATATTTTTTCCAAGCCTTAACTCAAAGATGTTTGTCCTTCCAATTTTGATTTGGAATGTGGTTTGTTTGTAAACTTTTACTAAACTTACTTTTAGTACTTTTTTCTTTTCTTGAGCATCCATGTTATTGGTTCATGCACTTCAAAATACTAATTAATTACCGGTCACAAGAATCGAACTGTCACCAGCTCACTACTTTCTAATTTTCTGTTTCGGTCGATCTGTCACAGGCTCCGTCCGTCTCTCTTTAGGGTTCCCTCCCGAGTTTTTAAGAGAGAGAAAGGAAAGGAGAGGGAGGGAAGGGGAGGGGAGAGAAAGGGAAGGGAGAGAATTTAAAATCTTTTTAATGCGCTCCCGAGTTAAGAAGAAAAGGGAAGGAAACATTCAGCTTTCTTTCCGTATGCTCTTGAGTTTGGGAGGAAATGAGAGGAATTTTAAAAATTTAGACTAGTTTTACATTTCTTTCTTTCATTTCCTCCTACTTCCTCTCACTTTTGGAATGATTTAAAAGGAGGCACTAGTACAAAATCAAGCTTAGATAGCGCTTTTTTTTCCCTTAGATAGTGCAAAAAAGCGCTATGTAAGCTACCGCTATGCAAGTTAACATAGCGCTTATTTTGCGCTATCTAAGCTTAGGGTCTACGATAGCGCTTTTTTTTATGCGCTATTAAGGCCATGTTTTAATTTCAGAATTTATCTTACATAGCGCTTAAAAAGCGCTATCTAAAGGCATTTTTTAATTCCCATAATTTATCTTACATAGCGCTTAAAAAGCGCTATCTAAGGGCATTTTTTTAAAAAAATATATTTTTTTTATTTTTTTTCCTGTTGCACCTACTTCAAATTATATAAATTATAACCAAAAAATCAAATAAATAAAAATTAATATGAAGTAACAAACATTCCATTGAACAATAACAATCAACCTTTAATTACATACATCAACAATAATTCTTACAATCATCCATAAGAGTTATAAACTAATAAGAGTAAAAGATCTTCGTGAAATAGAATGGACAAATGTAATTCTTTCAAACAATAATTCTTACAATTATCGCTCCTTTGCAGCCATATTTCCTGTTGAATTACATGGAGCATTAGCTTGTCGATCATAACAATCTGGAAGTGAATGCGGGTGAAAATTAGGCATGGCACGGAAATTTCATTTGGCCACGTGATTTTCCATTTGTGGAGTGTGTAGTCATGACATTGCCTTTCTCCGTCCACGTAAATGGCCCCTAAACTATTGGAATAAGGAATAGGAATACAAGCCTGAAAGTAAACCAACAAAAATCATAAAAATCATAGATGAGTGCATACAAAGTGTATGTGTCTTAAAAGGTTGACTAACCTTAGTATTATAATTACCGAAGCCCCACACAGAATCTATATCATCACTGTTATCAAAAGTCCCCCACCCTGTTTCATCAAAGCTCCTGTTTTACAGAACAAACGACTCAGAACATCACATTAACCGTATAATGTAATAATATGCCAGGAAATGGGAAAAAAAAAAAAAAAAAAAAACTGAATTTGGTCCTAACCTCCGTGTCTTTGTTTCTGCATAAAATCTCTTTCTGAAATGGTTATCTGAATCCTCCCTAAACGGGCTATCAAATGCTGTTTGTCTTGCTGGACTACCCACTGGACTTTTCGCAGACTCATCTTCGCTATGGCTGTATGCAGACTCGATCTCTAATACATGCTCAACTTTCTTCCCCTCAGCATTTGAAAATCAATCTAAAGAGAAGCTATCAACAGAGAAGAATTCTCATGCAAAGGAGATGTAGATTTGGCAATTTCAGGCAAGGCAACATCAAATAAAAACCTTGAGGCAAAAAAAAAAAAAAGAAAGAAAAAAAAAAGTTTGAACGTAAATGCAAGGTCCATGATCTATCTGTGTATAATGGATGTAGAATATATGTAGAGAACAATGTGGTAACGAAAATATGACACTTTCATCTTCTAATTTATCCCAATCTTCATCCCAAACCGATGATATCTCTGGCACCCCAGGTTGCCAACCTGAACAAACAATCACTACAAGCAAAGATGAGTAGATTATCCAGTATATACAACTAGCAAAAGTAAAGAACTCACATGTAAAAAATGTATAATTTTTTTTTGAGACGGACGGAGTATGTAAACTCATTAAAGAGATGAAAATTGTGGTAAAAGTTCACGCTTTTTCAGACTTAATATGTTCCACAAGTAAAAAAATTACCACATCCTCAAGTATTTGCAATGCTTCTGGATCATTAACAAAACCATTTCCTTAAGCACACTAAAAGCAGGACTCCTTAAACAAATAAATTATAACATGTAAAACAAAACTAACCACTTGCGTGCACATACAAATATAATAAATTATACTCATACTCCAATAAGCCATTTCCTTGAGCACATTAAAAATAGGACTCCTTAAACAAATAAATCTAATAGAAAACAACACTCAATTCCTCAATTCATACATGACGCACGGAAGAAAAGTAAAATCTTGATTAGTTTTAATGTTTTCTCTCCCAATCGTTCATGCTATTTGACTGATCTTTAAAAGAAATTTTATGAGTGTACCCTGCTTGGTTTACTAAACAGCTAAACTAAAAAATCGTATCAGCTTTTTTAAGAGTAGTACCTGAAAATGGTTGCTAAGCAGTATCAAAGGAGTGTGCTATCTTAGTTGCCACATAAATTTAACCCTTTAGTTATGGTATCTCTGCTGATCTTCTGGATGGTAACAATCGAACTCTTTTGCCAATCACTTGCTAGGTCTTTCTGATAGAAGAATTTTGAAAGACGCTGCAAGAAATCATTGAACTGTTTGGGTTCCTGCAAAAGTCAACTTTTTCTATATTAGTAATCAACTATCTGGCTATACTTCCAGAGCCACAAAAACATTTTGATCTAGTTAAAGTTGACTATAGATTTAACAATAAACAGAAGTAATAAGCCCTACTTGTTCAAGGATGCAACCCTTGCGAAGAGCAACTAAACATTCTAGTGCCTTCTGATAGGTATCTCCTTCAAAAGAATTCTGCACCATAACAAAGCTCACTGAAAAAGAAATTAGTACACCAAAGTTCAAAGCTCACTGAAAAAGAAAGTGAAGACACATAAAACTTTGTACCTGCAGCTTTGGGCTTCAACAAAGAAGACAATCCCTAATTTTAGTCAAGTAGAGGCAGCAGCATCAACGATAAAAACAAATTGAGAGAGTGGGAGAGGGAAGCGCAGTGTGGGAAACAATTTATTTGGGCGTGAGTAAGCGTTCAGACTAATGGTAGTGAAACTAACCGTCGTAGGATGAGAAGCTGAATTCCATATAGTGTCAATTGGCTGTATTCCATGATTAGAACAAACCTCAGTTGAACAACAATCACAGAAAGAACAAAAAAAAAGACACCAAATCAACGATGTATAAAGTTTTCAATTTATTCATTTTATTCAAGCCCGGTGCACAAAGCATCCCCGCATAGCGAGGATCCGGGGAAGGGTCCCCACCACAAGGGTGAAATGTAGGCAAACCTTACCTTGCATTGCAAGAGGCTGCTTCCAGGACTTGAACCCGTGACCTCCAGGTCACACGGCAACACCTTAACCGGTGTACCAAGGCTCCCCTTCGATGTATAAAGTTTTCAATAAACAAAAAAAAAGTAAAGACATCTAGAATCACAAATTTTCAGGAAGAGTGAGAGAATACACATACCCTTAACGCAAGACTGAAGGAGACGAACATTTTTTCAGCAAATCTGAACCCAAAGTTGAAAATTAGATTGAAAATCATTAGATTCCTCAAAAAAGCACTCATCAGATCTGTAAAACTATTTCAGCTTTAAGATGAGAATTACCTCTTGCTTGGCACAAACAAATTAGATTGAAAATAATTAGGGCTTTAATTTAGCGCTTTAATTTAGGGTTTTAATTTCTTATCTGAAATTGAAATCGAAAAGCCCTAAATTGAAACTCTAAATCTATGCAATCATGTTCTAATGGGTTAGAGAGTTGAGAGATGAGGGTCTTTACCAGTTTAAAAAGACAGGGAAAGAGATGGCCATGAGTCAGAATCAACCACAGCGAGTCACGACCTTAAATTTAGCGATTCAATCTATAATCGTGACTCCCGACCTGTTCATCATCGGATTAAGGCGTGCTTCGATGGCTGGAGGCCTGCGTCGTCATCGGCTAGCGTTGGCGAGAAGTCGAGAAAGTAGAACTCAGGATGGAGCAGTTTTAGAGAGGTAGCTAAGAGAGGGGAAGGGTTTCCTCGGTTGAATGGGGAGAGGAAGAAGTAGACGACAGAGCAGAGATAGAGGGTTTCATCCCATTTTTTATTTATTTTTATTTTTATTTATGTTTATTTAACTTAGGAAGCGTTAGTTTAGATAGCGCTTTTACTATGCGCTATGTAAGCTACTTCCATACGTAGCGTTTAATTCATATGCGCTATCTTAGCTATTTTAATTTTAATTTTTAATTTTTTTTGCTTGATTATTAAATTGAAAAAGGTGTAAGCGCTATGTTAGGGTTCTTCTTAGATAGCGCTTTTAAAAAGCGCTATCTAAGCTGTATTTCCTAAGTTCCAATTTGTACTAGTGAGGGAAAATCTTCCAAATTTTCTTTTATTTTCTCTCGACTTCCCTTTTTAAAAACTCAGGAGCACTTATTGTAAAGAAAATATTTTAGATTTCCTCCATTTTCCTTTCTTTTCTCTCCTTTATAAGACTTGGGAGAAGACCCTTAATTTACAAAAATTAGCTTTATCATAAAAATAAAAAAATAAAAAATTGAAAAACATGATGTGTTGTGAGTGTAGATAGTTGGGTAAAAGGGAGAGAGAGAGTGGAGTAGAGAATAATAAATGGGCAACAGTTGTAAGTATGACAAGTATTATTCAAACTTTTGAATTTTGTAGATTAAAGTAAAATAACCAAAATAGTAATATTTGTAGATTAAAGGGGACGGTGGGAGTATACAATATGATAGATCAAATTTGGCTGGAGAAAACACTTGGTAGGCACTTATTATTGTGTCAATTTCCTTATGGTGGAAAAGACTTGGTAACGACTTATTATACTGAAGACTTGCATAAAAGTGTAAAATATACAAGACTTGGGCAAGGACTTGTGAGGAGACTTAATATAATGCCAACATCTCATTTTAGATGTTAACATCAACATAGAAAAACTTGGCACTGCTTTTGTCTTTTACCAATATTATTTTCCAATGTTTTTATAGATCATACGAAATTATGTGATTATAATTTTATGGAGATAAAATGTTGTTGTAAACTAGATATAGACCTTTAGATGGGATGGAATTAAATATGCAACGATCAGATTAATAGGGAAATCACGTAAGCATATAACGATATCAGATTAAGCCAAAAGCAGAAACGTACCCACAAGAACAGGATCCAAGAAAGACAGAAACAAAAGAGAGTTAGAAAGACTTATCAGTTTAGATCGAGTCGCCTGTAATAGACTCTCCTAAGAGAAACTATTGCCCCTACTGGTGCGGCTGAGGGTTGCGGAAAATTCCTCCGAGGATGAAACGATCTCAGGAACGTACCAGGAAATATTTGCACGAACAGGTACCGGACCACTTGCGACTGCTATCCCACTTCCCCGGAACCTCACTTCTCAGATCAACCACAGATTACGAATTTTGAGAGAGAACAGTTTATTGCATTTTAATTGCGTACGTAAAACTGATATAGGGATCGTATATTTATACTGGTATATAGTCGGTTTAGGTATTCTAGGAGGACTCCAAAACCTACCCGATTTACAGTGACTTATTCCTGAAGGAAAAGAAACTGCACTGTTAGAGTCCAGTTAGGAAACTAATTGACCTAACAGTTTCGTCAGGGACCATTCTGCAAATACTGGAAACTTCAAATAAACTTTGTCCAAAAAGATACGCCCACGAACCGAACCATTCGCCCTTAGCCCGTGCCCGACCCGGCCGAGCCGAGCGAGCGAGCGCGCGTGTGGGGAAAGGTTCAAGTCCACTTCACATGTAACTTGAACATGAGACTATGATATGCCAAGTAATTTATGGCACATCAACTACCCATTCCAATTCCATGTGGGATGGCCCAAAAGCCTTTTATACTTCCAAGCAAAGGGAAGGTTTGCCTTTCCTTTCCTATGTGGGATGGCAACCAACCCATCTCATCCTTGGAAGCCAAAAAGTCTCTTTCAAAAGATCATCTTTGAAGTCTTAGAACTATGGATTTAATCCATCATTTGGCTTTCACCAAAATACCAATATTGTTCATGGTATAACATACTACAAGTATAATCATTGACCAAGGTCAAAGTCAACGGGACCCACCAATGGGACCCACTCAAAGTTGACCATTTCAAGCCAAATTTTCAACAATCCCCCACAAATCCATGGTGATAAGACTAGTAGAGATTATCCATGTCGTGCTTTCAGTAGATGGTGTCTCCCGACTTGAACCCCTACCTAAGCTAGTCAACGCAAACCCCCACAGGACCAGATGAACGGGTGTCTTGAATCTGATACCTTTGAGTGTAGGAGCCTTTGTTGGTAGCAACACGACAAAGGCTATGACAGCAGCCTCTATCATTATGTTTGACGCGTATAAGCCATACGCCCTTATCCTCTATCATAAGGGCTTTCGAGGAATAACCCATTTCCTCTAATTGCGGCTAACAATAACACTTATTTAGTTGGGCATCTCCAAAGATGTAATGCTACCATCTTGTCTAAAAGACTTGATCACATTCAAAGCCTAAAGCTTTTACTATACTTGCAGTAATGAACACCTTTCAGGCTATTCAGGGGACAGACACAGACATGTAACATGTCAATATGTTTTAGGTGTTCCAATCCACCCTACAACTTGTTACTACCACATTGAACCTTCTTTGTGGGATCTCCAATCAAATAGGTTGGGTTCCTACCGCATGTGAATCAGACGGGGTTCAGTCCCATCCCCAACCTGGATTTTTGAACTAAGACTACATCGAGTCCCTTAGTTAAAGGATCAGCTATGTTATCCTTGGTACCAACATAATCTACAGCTATCACCTTTCGAGACACAAGATCCCTTAAAGATTTCAATCTTATTTGGATGTGTCTCCTTGTTTTGCAGTTGAACTTGACACTTTTAAGTTTCTCAATTGTGGCAGTATTGTCACAAAGTACAGAGATCACAGGAATAGGCTTGCTGACTATAGGAAACTCAGACATAAGTCCTTGAAGCGATTCAGCCTCCAATCCAGTAGTGTCAAGAGCAACTAGCTCAGCTTCGAAGGTAGACCGAGATAACAGGGTTTATTTTGTAGACCTCCAGGCAACTGCAGCTCTGCCTAAGGTAAAAACATACCCAGTTGTAGATACCCTGGGAAAACCCCGGCTCGGCTGGAGCAGTGAGTTATCCTAGGATGTCTAATTGATGTTTTAGAGTCGCCACCACTTTTTTGAGGAACGTAAGAAAACCTAATGTTTATGAGCCTAAGTTTGATTTACAAAAACAGAGATTCTTTGGGATGAGGGGTTCGGGGGTTAGGTTACGAAATGGGAAGTACTTAAACACCCATTTCGCCCGAGCAATGTCGGTCTTGTTTGTTCATAATTCACTTTAAAGGTAGATGTGTTCTTCCTATTTGAATGATGATAAAAAGGGGTTTTATAGTTTAGAATGTAGGGAGATAACTCCTAAGCCGATTCAATGTAATGAAAGGGCCATTGGTGTCATGTCCCAAATGGTTTTGGGGTGATTGCACATTTAATTGAAGAAGAAGAAGAATTAGAAGAAGAAGAAGAAACAAAGAATGAAGTCAAGACATTTTACCTATAATATCCTTCAAAGAGAACCTCTTGAAAAAGTCTTGAAGAAGAGGTTGAATACTTGGAGAGAATATCTTTTGTAAATTGCCTAGAGCTTTGTTTAGAGAAGAGTCTAAGGTGGAAAAGTTCTTTTGTGCCAAAAGTCCCCTTTCAATGATGGATTGGGGGGGGGGGGGGCTTTATAGTTGGAAATGTGTGTTTTGGAGCCAAACGGAGTCTCTAAGAAATCTTTCACGGGCAAAATCATGTATAATGAGCAAGGAAGAGATTCTTGGGCAGAATCTGTAACTGACACACCCCAGAAGCGCGCGCATCCCACCTAGGCGGCGGAAGGCGCGCGCGTCTGGCCTCAAGGGGCGGAGGCGCGCGACTCTGAAAGGCAAATTTTAACATAATGGACTAGAAAGTTAGAACTGTTATTCAGTTAAGTTCCTGGACTTAACGGAGCCCGTCTAGAACTTAACCAAAGTAACAGAAACTAACAGAAAACACTTAAAAGAGGGAGAAACACAAAATCAAGTGTGCAATCGGGGTGAGCGGTCCAAGGCGGGGCGTCTACAGAGCCCCTCGGCTGTATGGATTGCAAGGCAAACGCGCCGACGAAAGACAGACATCCGCCTAGGACATCACCAAGAAAAGGAAAAAACTCTATGAAGCAGGAACTTAAATTTGCAAGGGATAGAGGTGCGCTCCCTGTGTGAGCGTCTTGGTTGATCATAAAAGGTTTGGTGGCATGAAGTGGCCCACCGTGGCCGACAGCGGGACCTGGGGGTCTGTTTGCTGGAATGCGGGATCCGTTTGCTAGAAGCGGGGTAGCGAGATCCGTTTGCTGGAAGAGGGACTTATCTGCTGGTAGCGAGATCCGTTTGCTGGAAGCGGGACCTGTCTACTTAAATGCGGGATCCGTTTGCTGGAAGCGGGACCTGTTTGCTGGTAGCGAGATCCGTTTGCTGGAAGCGGGACCCGAAAGACCGTTTGCTTGAGTGCGGGACCCGGAGGACCGTTTGCTTGATAGATCTTGCTTGATAAGGAGGTGGTGATTTTGTGGCTCGCCCAGGACCAAGTTGTTGCCGTAAGTCATACTTTGATGTTGACTGTTTGAATTTGACTTTTGGTGGGGTGCGGGAACAATTGACTGCGGAGTGCTTTCTGCTGGGGATGAATTGTCAAAACTGATCCTTGAGGATTGAAGGTGTCCATTACGGAGTTCATTCAGCTTGAAACTTGTGGTGGTGGAGCTGAAACTCAGATGAGCATTGATGTGACACATTGATTCCCGCGTGGGAAGTTGTGTTTGAAATTGTCAGAGAGTAGAAGGTGCGTGCGTCTGGTCTTTGATACGGGAAGCGCGCGCAGCTGAAGGGAATGGCGGGAGGCGTGCGCCTTGGGCATAAGTTCAGCATATATAAACAGACGGTTTACTTTTTTGGCGAGTTTTCAAAATTTCAAAGAACCCTCTAAATTTTGAACCCAATTTTCGCGGAGAAACCACCCCAAAACGCTTTCTTGTTGTTCTAGGAGCAATTCTATCATAGAAACGATGTCGGATCGTCAGCAATCTCCTCCGTTCGAGATGCCACAGGGCGAGGAGCCCGAGGTTCACGTACTAGCTGCATACCCATATCTCCCACTTTGTCACAGCGGGATTGGTAAGAATCTTTCATTCTCTTTGCGCTTTGAGGCTGCTCTATTTTACCCGTATTTTTCGCTGCAACTTCTTTTGTTGATTGTCGCTGTTTGTTGTTGTTGTTGTTGATTTATTGCAAGAAACATGTTCGGATACCCATTTTCATGCCCACACACTTGCATGCATGTTGAAATTTCTGTTTTGGGTTTATCCATTTTCTAGCCGTTATGCTGACAGAATTTTCGTTGTTTCTTGTTTCTTTTCAGGAGTGGAGCCGCCTGTCGGAGATTCGAGGCGGAGCTCATGGTCCGGTTACTATTTGGAGCAAGTTTCCCGAGAACGTCAGGGCTCGAGTTCAGGCCACCTACTTCGGCCTCTTTATTACCAGTCTGCCGGCATTGAAGAATGATCTGGATGTTATTCAGGCTCTGAGAGAGAGATGGTGGGACACCACCCATACTTTTCATCTACCCATGGGAAAGGTCACGATGACGCCCGCTGACTTCACGGCATTGACTGGTCTGCCGTTTGCGGGGGAGCCGGTCCCTTGTGTTTTGAGAGGGGCCCTTCGGACTGCTGACGAGCTGTTAGCCTTGGTTGACTGCGGCTTCCCGGTGAAGAATTACCGGGTCACTTGGGGGAGCATCCGTCGCTACTTTAGCATTCTTGCAGCTGAGCCTTTGGGTGTTACTGCTGAGCGGGTCGATGCTGTGGCCCGTTGTTTTATATGGTACCTGCTGTCCCATACTCTGTTTGCCAGTGGGGGATCCTCGGCCTCCTTGGCTCTACTTGATTTGTTAGTAGATTTGGACCAGGCTGGCCAGTATAACTAGGGCGCAGTGGGCTTAGCTACTTGTTATCACGGCATGGATCTGACCAGCCGTTCGACCACTAGCTCGGTCACGGGCTTCAGCCTGTTGTGGGAGGTATACCGCTTTCCCTTTTCTTTTCAGCTTTCTTGTCATTGTTCTACTGTATCTTTGAACTGTCATTAATTCTGCTCTTGCCTCTGTTTTGCAGCTATGGGCCTTCACTGTCTTAGAGATGATGGACTTCAAGATTAATAGGGAGGGCCAGACCCAGTATCCAGACTCTATGAGGTGGTCGTATAGGGAGAGGAACGTGCGGACTGGCACTGCTCCCATTAGCCTGCTTTCAGCTCGAGGTCACTTGGTTGCTTTGAGGCCAGAGGCTGGCGCCTCCTCTTTGTTCCCGTGGAGAGCTATTTATGCTTTTATTGAGCACACTCTGATTCCCACCCGCTCGAGGCTTCTGATGAGCTCAGTGGAGTGCATGGCGATGTATCTTGGAGAGAGAGTGTTCTGGCAGCATGGTAGCCAGGTGACGGACTTTCACCGCCCTCCTAGGCCAGCGATTCCTTGTGTTCCTCCTTTCTGTCCTCGTAACTGAAGGGCTATTTCAGATGCAGACCGGGCAGTCTATATCGCGGGGGTTGATGCTACCCCTTTCATTCATCTAGAGCAGGATTATGGGTTATTCAGGGAGCATAACCTCCAGCAGGGCTTCATGTTTGCTGATCCGAGGGAGACACATGCTGCTCCACAGACTTCGGCTCGATTCTATCCTACCAGCGCTGGATATTGCTTTGATCCACCTTTGCCTCCTCCGTACTATACTTATTCGAACTTTTGGGTTTTCGAGGAGCAGAGGGAGATTGTTCCTGAGGACATGTCGCCGGAGAGAGAGCCTCTTGTTCAGGCTGCTGTGGTATACTTTTCTGACTGTCTTTGCACTTCTCAGTTTCAGCCTTGCTTTCTGTTCCTTGTATTGATGCGATTTTCTTTTATGTCCTCTGTTGTAATAGATGCCCGTAGCTGCTTATAGGCACTTGGGTAGACAGAACAAAGGGATGAGGAGGAGACTCCGTCAGCTGGAGGAGAGGGTGCTAGGGCTGTGCAGGGATATTGCTGCTATGACTAGAGTTGCTACTGGTGCTGTCTCTGGTGCCGCGAGAGGAGCTGCCTGAGGTGCTCGGGGCATGGGACGAGGCTGTAGGGACGCTGCATTGGATATTGATGAGGCTGTCTCTTCGGCGAGGCAGTCACTGAGCAGGAGTCTGAGCCGAGGAGGTAGCCAGAGTAGGGGTGGTGCTAGTTCATCAGGGAGAGCTACCAAGAGGACCCGGCATGGCGTTGTGGTGGAGACATCTGAGGAAGAAGAATCTGCTGCTGCTGATGATGATGATGACGAGGAGACTGAGAGTGGCAGTGGGGGTGGGCACGGTACTTCCGATGATGATGATTCTGAGTAGTCTTTTGGGGAGGATGAGAGACTTGAAAACACTTTTATTTACCTGTAATAAACATTTAGCACGTATTTACAATCCTAGCTATTTACTACGCTTTTTTAGTTATCTATCTAGACTCGGTCCTAAGTGTCGACTCTATACAAACAAATGTGTTCCCAAAGTGTGTTTGTTGTTGTCGTTCGAGCTTCTTTTGTTGCTGGGATTGATATTTTCTGCAGGTTGAAGGTGTTGGAACGCCTGGGTTCTGTTCTGAACTGACAAAGGCTATTTCTGTTTCTGACTGCTGTCAAAGGCACGCGCGCCTGGTCTTGGGAATGGGAGGTGCGCGCGTCTTGAATTGCTTGTCGGAGGCGCGCGCTTCTGGCTTGCTGAATTCCAGCCCCTTTCTTTTCTGAGCAGAGCATTCCAACAGCTATAAATTTAAACCATTTTCGACCAGAATGGTCACTCATCAATATTCTGCATCTTTTCCCTTCCTCTATACCTCAAAATTCTTGTAGCGATGGCCCCGATGACTTTCACTTTTGAAGTCAAAGTTTCCGTCCCCGAAGGCGATAAGTCCGTCCCTATTTCCCCAATTGTGAAGGCGCGTCCTAGCGTCTTTGACCGTTTGGGAAGGCCAAGTGAGGGTGTTGTTGCTGTTGATTCCGTGAAGCCGGTGGTCCATGTGAGGGATTATAGGCCCCGTTATTTGCCTAAGAAGAAGAAGGGTAAGGGAAATTCTTCTCATGTGTGGAAGCATCCCATGGTTGTTCACGCTAAGGTTCCTCTTGACAAAGGTAAAGGGAAAGCCGTTGATGAAGCTCCGTCCCGTCCTAGTGTCTTCTCTCATCTTGGTGGTCTCAAGAATGTTTCGCCCCCATCCAAGAAGGCTAAAGGCCACGTCAAGAAGCAATGGGTTCCTAAGTCTAAGAAAGATTAGATTTTCTTTTGTACCTATAGATTGCAATTAAAATAGACCACTTGTTTAGGATTTAGTGTTTTATGTCTTTTAATAGCCCACATTTCCATTGTAATGATCAAAATAATTTAGTGAATGAATAAAAATTGCATCTCGTTAATTTGAAATGATTTGGGTATTTGTTTATATTTTAGACCGCACCCGAAGGTTGCCTACGTTTCTCCAGTGTAGAGGCTCAGGTCTCCGTAGTTCAAACAAACGAAGACCATTTTTTTTTTGTGCACCCTGTTTTTTGCCTAGACCGCCCTTTCGGGTTTTCAATCTAGCGGGCTTCTTTTTTGCACGTGCTCTAATTTTTGCCTAGGCTGCCCTTGCAGGTTTTCAACCTAGCGACCCCCCCCCCTTTTTTTGATGGTCTTCGTTTATTAAGCGTAGAATCTCTTCAGCTTGTCGAGGTTGACTTCCTTTGGCAGCTGATCTCCATCTAAATCCACGAGTCGGACTGCACCGCCGCTTAGTATCTTCTTGACCACGTACGGACCGATCCATCGGGTCCCCATTTTCCAAAGGGGTTCATGGCATTAGGAGGATGTCGTCTTAGGACCAAATCTCCCATATTGATGTTTTGAGGTTTCACCATTTTGTTGAAAGCCTTTGCCATTCTTTGTTGATAGGCTCTCATACGTTCGTGTGCCCTTAGCCTTTTCTCGTCGAGTAGAGATAGCTGTTCATATCGACTTTGCATCCAATCGATTTCATTGATTTGGTTCTCGAGGAGGACCCGTAGGGATGGGACTTCGAGCTCTATTGGGAGTACAGCTTCAGAACCATACACCAGTGCATAAGGAGTTTCTCCAGTTGTTGTCCGTATTGACGTGCGGTAGCCCCACAATGCTAGGGGTAGCTTTTCGGGCCAATCCCTTCCGGTGGAGGCCATTTTCTTCACAATGGTCTAAATTGTCTTGTTAGCTGCCTCGACCGCGCCGTTTGCTTGAGGGTGGTATGGAGATGACTTGTGTTTGGAAATCTTATATTCTACCAGGAGCGCGTCCATCTCTTTCTCAAAGTGAGAACCGTTGTCTGAGATGATTTCATGAGGAACACCGTACCGGCATATGACGTGGGTCTTTACGAATTCGGCCACTTTTTGGCGTTGAGAACCTGGTAAGCCTGTGCTTCGACCCATTTTGTGAAATAATCCACGGCTACTAGGACGAAAGATTGTCCGTTGCTGCCAGTAGGGTGAACTTTGCCCATGATGTCTATGCCCCAACAAGAGAAAAGCCATGGCGTGGTCATGTTGTAAAGTTGTGAGGGTGGAGCATGTTGTAGGTTGGCATGGAATTGGCATTTGGCGCACTTTCTGACTTTCTCGATGCAGTCTCTTTCCATGGTACTCCAATAATAACCCATGCGGAGTATCTTCTTGGTCAACATAAACCCGTTCATGTGGGGCCCATATTCACCTTCGTGGATCTCATGCATTATTTCTTGAGCTTCGGTCTTATTTTCACATAGGAGATTGATCCCTTCGTGGTGCCTTTTGTAGACTCGGTCTCCAATCAGTACATATCGAGAGGCTAGCCTTTGCAACGCCATCTGAGACTTCTTATTGCCTTTCTCGGGATAAGTGACATTCTTGAGGAAATTCATGATATCCGAATACCACGTAGAGTTTGCTTGGACCTTGTTGATCTCGATACTCATGGAGTAAGCCGGACTGTTCCTTCGGGAGATTTTAAAGGGCCTCACCATTTTTCCCTCAGACATTTCGACCAGTGAAGCAATGGTGGCTAGTGCATCAGCGAAACGGTTCTTGTCCCTTGGCAGGTAGTTGAAGGTGATTTCTTGAAACTGTTCAACCAACTCCTCGAGGTGTTGACCATACCGTTGTAGAGTTGAGTCCTGAATTTTCCATTTTCCAGATGTTTGATTGATGATGAGTAAGGAATCACCAAACACCTCTAAGCTCGTGACATTTCTCTCGAGGGCCGCTTCGAGCCCCGCTATGCACGCTTCGTACTCGGTGATGTTGTTGGTGGCCTCAAATTGGATCAACAAGTAACATCCCTATGCCATATCCATGCTTATTGGCCGCGCCGTCGAAAAAAAGTTGCCACTTATATTCCTCTGTTGTAGCACAAATTAAATGCTCGTCGGGGAACTGTACATCTTCCCCCTTCACTTCATCACACGGAAATTCAGCAAGCTGATCACTGAACACTTTCCCCCTGATGGATTTGAGTGTGACGTAAGTGATATCGTAGCCGGCGAGCATGAAGTACCATTTGGCTATTCTTGTTGACATGAAGGGCTTCTCAAAGATGTAGCGGAGTTGGTCCACTTTTGCTACCAATTTGATTGGGAAGGCCTCCATGTAATGCTTGAGCTTTTGGGTAACCCAAACCAATGTCGCACAAGAATTCTCTAAGACAGAGTAGTTTTTCTCAGCCCCTTGAAACCCGCGGCTGACAAAGTAGATAGAATTCTCTTTTGTGGAGTCTCGTTGTTCTTGTGCTAACATAGCCCCTAGGGCTTCATTATTGACAGTGAGATAGAGCAAGAGAGGCTTCTCCTTGTGCAGTGGAACCAAAACTGGAGGGTACGTCAAGTAATGCTTCACTTGGTCGAAGGCTTCTTGGCAAGTATCGGTCCATTCTAGGGCCACATTCTTCTTAAGTAGCTTGAAGATCGGCTCACACATGGAAGTGAGTTGGTGCACAAACCGACTGATGTATTGAAGTCTGCCCATGAAACCTTTGATTTCTTTCTGCGTCTTTGGGGGAGGCATGTTGTAAGTACCCCAATCTGAATTTGACCAACTTAGAGGAATTCTAGGCACCATTCAAGGATAAACTAATAGGCCAAGACCTCACTAGGACAAAATATGGACACAGTGACTGTTCTGGAATTAAAAGATTGAAAAATTCAGAAGGTCGCCAACATGAGCCATACGGCTACTTTGGGCACTATCAGCCCCTATAAATTGAACCCCTTGCTGATCATTCCAGGGGGGAGAAACGATTATTGCTAGTGTCACTCTGCTAAAATTACTCCAGAAGAGTGTTTAGAGTGAAAAGAGAGAGGAATTTTGGCCTAACCAAACATAGGTAAAGCCACCTTCTCCCCCATCCTTCTCTTGACCTCATCTCCTTGTTTGTTCATGGTTATTTGTTCATCTCTTATATTTCTTGCAAGTCTTGTCCATCTCAAGCAATTTATATTTCTTGCAAGTCTTGTCCATATCAAGCAATATATATATATATATATATATATGTATTACAAGCCTTGGCATTCCAAGCTATATATATCACTATTATGTATACATATGGTCCAAACCATGAATGATTCAAGGTGCCCTTCACACTTTGTGTGAAAGTGGTTCTAACCTAAAGATGATCATGGTTTGTTGATATTTCTTGTTTGCTAATCTATTTTAATGGAAAAGGAACATGTTTTGGTTAATTAGGTTGTTCATTGGAAGCAAGGATGATCATTTGGATGATAAAGTTTCAATCTTTATCATCCAAAAATTGATCTAGCTTCAAACCCCCTTTGGGGTCACAAAGATCAAGTCTTCATGTCAAATAATGTTGCCCCAAGGTTGCCTTTGGCTTAAGGATCCACTCTTGTGGTGAAAGCTCAAATCTTTATGTTAATTTTGTTTTGATTTGGCCATGATAATCATGTGGAATGATAAAACCTTAGTGTTTATCACTTCCCCCTTTGATTTAGCCTTGAAATCCCATTTTGGGTCATAAAGATTGAATCTTTATACAATAATTTGGTCCCTAAAAGGTTAATAATGTGTCAAAATGTCATCTTGATGATAAAGTTTCCATCTTTAATCATTAAATGGTCATTTTGGCTCAAAAGCCATGTTCATCAACTTTTTCATAAATTCTCCAATGATTGCCTTTGATCACACCCAAGTCTTTGTTTTTGGGGTTCTTTTGATGATCAAAGTGCATAGGAATGATCTTTTCTAAGTTTTTGTTGTTAATCATAAACTGGAAATCAGAACAGTTTAGTCCAGTTTCAGCAGAATGCTCTATTTCTGCCTGGAACTGGACTGTTTTTGGACAAACTGTAAAAATTCCAGGAAGAGCATACTCTAGCCGTACGGCTACTCTGGGCTCAAAGGGAAAAATGTCCATTTTGTCTTCTGATCCCTGTTTTCTTAATAAAAGACTCCTTTTCAGTTAAATTTTTGAATAAAAGTTAAAACAGACTCTTTTCCGTTAAATATACACACACACATGCACTTTTGTTAACCAACATTAGGGAGACTCAGACTTGTCCGAGGCGGCTTGGGTGACATGAAACTCTTTCCAAGACGTAACCTGACCTCCGAACTAATAGAATCTCTAACCTTTCCATTTGTTGGGTTAAATAATTAACAAATATGGCGACTCCGTTATGTTTTGCGTGATAACCGTGTTTGGTTTTTTCGCCCTTTGAAACGAAAACCCTTCGCTTCCTTCGTCACGGGGCGGGATCCTTACAGTGGCGACTCTGCTGAGGAGATAAAGTGTTTGCAAACTTCTCTTTGGAAGCTTTGAAGGCACTTTTGTGTGGGTCAACTCCCGTTTCCGTTAGTTGACTTTGTGCATATTTGTGTGTGATTGTTGTTTCTGTTTGAACTGTTTTGAGTACATATGTTCTGGAAATGCAATAAGCTAGAGTATGATGATCAGAAGTTGCAGAAACTGAGAAAAATCTCAACCCCATGGTTCTAGCCGTACGGCTAGTTTGGTAAAAGGGTCAGAATGTTGCAAATTAACAATTTTGTGCAGGGCAGCAACATTCTGAATGCCCTTCTGCTTCTGCTTGTCCAGGTTCCAAATCTACAGCCTTACTTGTGCACATTACCTTTATTCTTTTGTCCAAAACTTGGTTATGCATGATCTTTTGTCAATAAAAATGGTTTCCAAAATCTCATTGTGCATAACCCTTTTCTGTAAAAAATTCTTGACTCTTGTTGTTGTGCACAACTTCCTTTGTACAAATGGTTTCAATGAGAAAATTGTTCTTTTGCAAAATGTTTGATTCAAAATCCTTGGTTGTGCACAACTTGGTACATATACAAGTTTTGGTCTTTGTTTGTATTCTTTGACTTATTGTGTATAAATTGTTTACTCCATGCTTGTTTATACTTGTTCATATCTTGCTTATGCCATGCTCATCATGTTGAAAAAAAAAAAAAAAATCTCTATTTTGACTTAAAAGGGGAATATAGAATTGACTTCACACTACTCGCACTTGACCTTGCACGTTCCAAATGCCCTTTAAACCCGGGATGGATGCCAGATGCAGCTTGATTGGTGCTCTTATGCCCTTCTAGCGCACACGGGTCCATTCCACCTCCCCTTCCGAGCCGAGTCAACCACACTTGTCCGTGACTCACAAATACTGAGACTTTGGTTGGTTTTTGGTCTAGCTCACGTTACCACGTCCCTTATACGTGTCTAAAGTTAATCATGGCCAAGTTGGTGCCCGAGTCATGACTCCTTGTGAAAGCAAGTGTGACCATGGTCAACTTTGACCCGGTCCTTGGCTTATGCGTTAATGTTGACTATGATTAACCTAAGTCATGTATTATGGATAGGGTGACACTGTGTTGTCGAGCCCTAATGAATGGTTCATACTAATCATCCTTAAGCCCATGGATAAGATTCGAGAGCCCTTATCAAAGATGAGGTTATACTGGAAGTCCCTTAAGTCCCTAAGACGAATCTCGATCTTAACCGGGGCTTAATCATGATTGGAATGGCTCATGCATTGGGAATCTTGCGATGCACTAGACCCTAGGTTCGTTTCTTTTGGTCGGTGGAAGACGCTTGCCCTATAGGACCCTCGCCTGGGACAGTCCATCCTTGGGAGTTTGCAAGGCAGGTGAAAAACGAGGGGTCTATAGGCGTAGTAATGGCCTCCACTGATCCAGGATGTAGAATAGTTGCGAAAAAGAAGAGAAATCTTTTCCAACCATTGAGGAATAAAAATGTGTTTTAAGTAAACTTGAACGGATAATTAATTGCACATTGCTTGAATTTGCTCCGTTTTTGCTCCTTGTCTTTGACACTTCGTTTTCTTGCGTTAACAAGCGTCATTTTGTTAAGTCTTTGGATGGATCCCCGTTATCCTCCAAGACTTCCGTTAAATCCTTAGGCGTAGTCCCCTAGGAACCCGTTAAGTCCTTGTAAAATCTCCGAGACACCCGTTAAGCCTTTGGATGGATCCCCGTTATCCTCCAAGACTTCCGTTTAATCCTTAGGTATAGTCCCCTAGGTCCCCGTTAAGATTCCCGTTAAATACCTAGGAAGTCAGTCAAGTCCTTGGATGGATCCCTGTTATCCTCCAAGAAAGAAGTCCTTGGATGGATCCCCGTTATCCTCCAAGAAGCCAGTCGAATCCTCGGATGGATCCCTGTTATCTTCCAAGATCTCATTAAGCCTTATGACTAGTCCCCTAGGTCCCCGTTAAATCCCTAGGAAGTCAGTCACTTCCTTGGATGGATCCCCGTTATCCTCCAAGAAGTCAGTCAAGTCATTGGATGGATCCCCGTTATCCTCCAAGAAGTCGGTCAAGCCCTCGGATGGATCCCCGTTATCCTCCAAGAAGTCAGTCATGTTCGTCTTTTCCTCTTAGAATTCTAAACCTGTTCGAACTACGGTGACCTGAGCCTCTCATCGCGTGGGACCCCCTCCCTCGTGGTGAGGGGAACGTAGGCAACTTCGGCCCGGTCAAATATCTCAAAATAGCCTTTGGCCCAATAATTCACTCGATGTTTACCCAAGACTAAAGCTACCTTTTGTCTTCCACCATAGCTCAGATGAAGTGGAAAAGAGCATCATGTCGCCGCCTAGTGCGTGTGGAGTCAGAAATTTCCTCGGTCACTACAACTTCTCTGATCCGGTACCTCAGAAAGATCACTTCAGTTGACAGTAGCTTGGGAAATGACGCCGCGGATAATTCAGATAGCCCAACGAAAGAAGAGTTGCTCCAAGAGGCCTCCGGGGCTAAAGAAGAAGTCATCACGAAGAGCCAAGAAGAGATACAGAGCCCGTTTGATAAGTCGATGGGACAAAAGGGTGATGTAACCCTATTTCAAACTGATGGGCCCTCCACCAAAGTGACCAACCACAATGAAAAGGTGGAAGCTACCCAACCTCTGCAGTGCAACCAAAGATTGTCCCCTCCAACTTACAAAAATACCGAAACCCCCATGTCTTCACCCCAACACATCGTCATTCAAAACGAGCCTCTCACTCAAATCCCCCTCGCTCCGCCTCAGCCCAAAACCAGCATATCCCATAGGACGCCTCCTATAAAACCCCAAACACAATCCACTCAAAAGGCCCGCAAACCACTATTCATACCAATTACGCCTCGAGCATCATACCCACAACACCTTCCCAATCGAATCCCTTCTCGGTTTAATGCCATCAACCAAGTCACCAGAGCTCAGTCACTGTTTAGACCATATATGGATACCCGAACAGGCATCACCAACTTGCCTCCACCAGATTTCCTAATGAGATTCCGGGGTGACCCGTACCATTTCTACAATCCAAGACCTTTTGCACTACAAGCTCCTTACATGCCTCCAATGTGTATTCCTGCAAGCAACCAAGTTTATGGGTATGCCTATGCCCCTGCACCTCCGCAAAATCCTCCCAATCATCTATTGGGAAAGAGAAAACAAATGGAAGCTATGTTCGAAAAGACACTCAATGAGAACCTCTTTGCATTTAGAGATGGTGATTCTTGTCCCCATCACGCTCCGGTCAACGAGGAAAGAAAAGTCGAATGCCGAGCCAGATCCCGTTTCACAAGGTTTGAGGATTTCGGAATGCCCATAAGCAAGGTATTTGAAGGATTGGCTAAGCAGGGCCTCACATCACCTCTTGTCAATTTTCAACCTAAAAACCCCAAAAGGTGTCTCGACAAGACCAAGAGGTGTGCCTTTCACAACTATCATGGACATAATACCGACGGTTGCACCGCTTTAAAACGTGTCATTTGGAATTTGATCGCGAAAGGAAAGCTTGAATGCCCCCGATTGGGAAATTGGAAATGAAACTACAGATATGGTCAGAAGCGGAATATCAAAACCTCTTCCATCAACCTCCCCTTAGAAAGAGTCTGTTTTCATCCTTAGGAAGAGTTAGTTGCTTTTAGGATGTGTGATAAGCCGTTAATAAAAGTCAGTTAAGATGTTTGTTAGAGTCTTGACTCCCGGTTGATGCCATGTGGTGACCATTCTGAATCCATTGTCAGTTTTCTTAATAAGATTATTATCATTATTGCCTTGTCAAAAGTGTGCAAAAAAATATAAAAATAAGAAAATGTTTGTGAGTCTTTCACTCAAAACAAATGTGTGCTTTTCAAGACAAAAAAAATGGAGATCAAGCTTTCTTAAAATAAAAGATCAAGTTTTTCCTAAAAGTCTAATCCGATAATGAAGCATTTTTCCCAAATCATGGTTATAATTTCACCTTGAGGTTTAATATGCTAAAAGTCCTTCGCGGTTCTGTCCATTGGAAACATCAACCAAGGAGCCCACATCTGAATTGGCATCCGAGACAACCGTCCACATGATCAATGAGATTAAACAATTGGGACACCGTCTACAAGAAGAATCCCGAGCTTCGGAAAACCAAAGGCGGTTACATCAAAGGGAAATCCGTACTCTCGCCGAATGCAATGCGCGAAGGTTACGCACCTTGAAAGGAAATCACCAAAAGGAGATGGCCAAAGCAAACTCCCCACTCATGTGTAGACGAATCCGGCAATTACAACGCCAAACAAAATGGAGACCTCGCGGCATCCTTCCCGACAACATGGAACCCGAGTTCCCCGTGGAATACATGGAATATGCCGCCAACAACCCCTCCAACAATTGAGGAAGAAAATGGATCATCGTGCTTCATAGGAGCCCATCCATTTAAAAAAAAAATGGGTCATCCAGCCTCGTAGGATCTAGACTTTCACCAAAGTCCGTCCCGGACTGTGTCTTTTAATTTTTGGAAAGGTCCGCACTTGGACATGTATGTACAAAGTTATCTAAATAAAAGAGTCATTTTCCTTCTCTTCTCTCTAGACTTGATACATTATTTGCAATATACATTTACTCTTGAAATTGCCTTGCTTGTTATTATCAATTGATTGCTACGTCCCTAAAATGATGAATTGACTTCTAAGCATACTAGTCAATGACGACTCATTAAGGACGAATGGACCCAACACGAATAAAAACGCTAAATGCAAACAATTAATCTTGATGTGAATAAATGTTGTGATCAATTGGCATGAAGAGACCGTTAATGGCAAGCCATCCCCGATACATATTCCCCGATACACATCCCTGATACACCTTCCCGATACAAATTCTGGATGCACATCAAAGGTATCCCGAGACAATGAAAAGGCAAGGATGTTGTTGCTCAACCACCAAGATTCGACCATGATCGCACGTGCGCAGCCAAGCAAAGGGCTTCCCGGAGCTTCAAAGTCAAAGCAAGAAGTGACAGGCATTCCACCAAGGGGCTACAGATGAGCCAATATCCAAGTTGGGCTAATGTTTCCCCTCTCTCTAAAAAAAAGGAATGAAAGGAGAGAAAAGAAATGAATGTAGGTAAAGAAGGAAATGAAATGAATTTCCGCAAAGAGGAAGTTTGCCTCAAAATCTCACCAAAGAGGGTTCACCCCAAAAGGTCCATCACAAGGAGTTCACCACAAGGCAAAGCGATCTACATCCGCAGAGCAACAACATCCTTCAAAAGGACACCAACTTCAACAAAAGACGATCCATGGCCGAACTACGGCAACCTGAGCTCCTCAAAATGAGGGGAACGTAGGCAACCTTCGGGTCCGGTCACAACATGAAACAAAACCATCAAACCATGGTCCTCTCAAAATGACCAAATTCTCGGTCTCATCAATGACTGATTCCCCAGATACACCTTCTTCTTCTGATCTTTCCATTGATCGAATCTTAATCTCAACTGATCACAACATTTATACATTTTAAGGCTAATTGCTTGCTATAATCTTGACTTAATGACAGACATGGTCCGTTCAAGCAATCATTTGATACATTAACTAAGGCAAATTTCAAATGTCTTGACAAGTCTTCTTCTCTACATCATAGGAAAGAGCTAAACACTTGTATTCTGTCAAGCAAGGGCTTCCTTCCATTTCATGATAAATTGCTCAAAGACCTCACCAAAACAAAGGGACTCTCTCCCAAATAAAATGCCCTTGCATGTTTCCTCCATAAAAAAATACTTTAAAGTCCCCGTTCTATCGAGTCGGCTGGATCACTCATAAAAAAAGGAAAAAGAGAAAGGCACCAAAAAAGTAGCCTGCTAGGTTGAAAACCCGTAAGGGCGGCCTAGGCAAAAAATAGGGTGTGCCATAAAAGACACAAAAGAGATGCCTGCTAGGTTGAAAACCCGAAAGGGCGGCCTAGGCAAAAGAAAGGGTGCGTCATGAAAAAGGGATGGGTTCCTAACCTTACTTCAAAGGACAAAAGATGATATTGGGGCTACCCCTCCATCGACACCGATAAAGACATGGGGCTACCCCGACATCAACGACGACGAAGACATGGGGCTACCCCGACATCAAGGACAACAAGGATATGGGGCTGCCCCAACATTAACGGCAAAAGGGTTCTCTATTCCCGATCACTCCTAAGAAATGGACAAAGTTCCGAAGGACTTTATGCATAACAAACCTCGCGGTTAAGTTAAAATCAAAAATTTGACTAACATGCTTCGTTAAAAGATTTGCCTTTAGAAATAAGCATTTCCAAATTTTCCCTTTTTGGTATCATTTATCAAAGACCATGTTTCAAGCAAAATGATTTTGATCTCCTCTCAAAATGATTTTCCCAAAATTTTGGACTCTTTCATCCACAATGAGTCTTAACGGTTGCCCCTAGGCTCTTCCCCGGTGTCAAGAAAATGTTTCAACTGTCCCGTAGAGTAGTGTTGACCCAACCCAAGCTTTGACTCAGAATAGTCATCATAGGTTGAGACCCTTGTCCCCGGGCAGTCCCTAGATGGACGTAAGACCAGCTTTGTGAAATTAGCCCGACCGTAATTCGTAAGTCCAGGTTAAGAGTATAAAATTAGCCCGGCCGCACTTCGTAAGTCCAGGTTAAGAATTTAGCTTTGTGAAATTAACATGGCCGTACTTCGTAAGTCCAGTTAAGAATGTGAGAATTAGCGTTAACCCGGCCGTAATTCGTAAGTCCAGGTTAAGAATTTGAATTTTGTGAAATTAACCCGGCCGTGCTTCGTAAGTCCAGGTTAAGAGTATGAATTTAACCCGGCCATAATTCGTAAGTCCAGGTTAAGAGTATGAAATCAGCCCGGCCGCGCCTCGTAAGTCTAGTTAGAAATATGAAAAATTGTCCTCTGGCAGTCCGGTGTGACGTAAGACCATTAGGCTCTGTGAGATTCGTCCTTTGGCGGTCCGGTGTGACGTAAGACCATTAGGTTCGGTGATATTCATCCTTTGGCCGTCCGGCGTGACGTAAGACCATTAGGTTTTGTGAGATATGTCCTTGGCGGTCCGGCGTGACGTAATATCATTAGGTTCTATGAGACTTGTCCTTTGGCGGTCCGGTGTGATGTAAGACCATTAGGTTCGGTGATATTCGTCCTTTGGCCGTTCGGCGTGATGTAAGACCATTAGGTTTTGTGAGATATGTCCTTGGCCACCCGGCGTGACGTAAGACCATTAGGCTCTGTGAGATTCGTCCTTTGGCCGTCCGGCGTGACGTAAGACCATTAGGTTTTATGAGATATGTCCTTGGCCGCCCGGCATGACGTAAGACCATTGGATTTTGTTAACCCGGCCGTACTTCGTAAGTCTAGGGTAGAAAGTGAAATCGTGAAAGTCCCGGACGTACCTCGTAAGTCCAGGATGAAAGTTAAGAGTTGTTGACTCGGCAGTCGAAGAAGACGTAAGACCATTCTTGTAGTCAACCCTCTCCCATAGAGCCAGGTTGACCGAATCCCTTGCGTCTGACCAAACGAGTGTCATGCCCGAGTCCTTGCCTTGCCTCTGACCGAACGAGTGTCATGCCCGAGTCTTTGCCTCTGACCGAATGAGTGTCACGCCCGAGTCTTTGCCTCTGACCGAATGAGTATCACGCCCAAGTCCTTGCCTATGACCGAATGAGTGTCATGCCCGAGTCTTTTCCTCTGACCGAATGAGCGTCATGCCCGAGCCCTTGCCTCTGACCGAATGAGTGTCATGCCCAAGTCCTTGCCTCTGACCGAATGAGTGTCATGCCCGAGTCCTTGCCTTGCCTCTGACCGAACGAGTGTCATGCCCGAGTCTTTGCCTCTGACCGAATGAGTGTCATGCTCGAGTCTTTGCCTCTGACCGAATGAGTGTCACGCCCAAGTCCTTGCCTCTGACCGAATGAGTGTCATGCCCGAGTCTTTGCCTCTGACTGAATGAGCGTCATGCCCGAGCCCTTGCCTTTGACCGAATGAGTGTCATGCCCAAGTCCTTGCCTCTGACCAAATGAGTGTCACGCCAAAGTCCTCGCCTCTGACCGAACGAGTGTCATGCCCGAGTCCTTGCCTCTGACCGAATGAGTCTCACGCCAAAGTCCTTGCCTCTGACCAAATGAGTGTCACGCCCGAACCTTTGCCTCTGACCGAATGAGTGTCATGCCCGAATCTTTTCCCCTGACCAGATAAGAGTCATGCCCGAGTTCCCCACCCGACCTCGACGGTCTTCTATAGGTTTGAGTAGCCTTAAAATCTCTCACCCCTCTTTCAAACTACGTTAGGCTTGATTCCCCACAAAAGGGATATGTAGGAATCCTATACCTCTAGGTCCAGCCATTGGAATCAAATCGGCCTTTGCTGTCCTCCCATCAGATTGGGATGCGTTTATCGACAACCCCGCTTTCTTCAAAAGCGACGTTGCCGAGGGGCTCTGTAAGTACCCCAATCTGAATTTGACCAACTTAGAGGAATTCTAGGCACCATTCATGGATAAAATGATAGGCCAAGACCTCACTAGGACAAAATATGGACACAGGGACTGTTCTGGAATTAAAAGATTGAAAAATCCAGAAGGTCGCCAACATGATCCGTACGGCTACTTTGGACACTATCAGCCCCTATAAATTGAACCCCTTGCTGATCATTCCAGGGGGAGAAACGATTATTGCTAGTGTCACTCTGCTAAAATTACTCCAGAAGAGTGTTTAGAGTGAAAAGAGAGAGGAAGATTGGCCTAACCAAACATAGGTAAAGCCACCTTCTCCCCCATCCTTCTCTTGACCTCATCTCTTTGTTTGTTCATGTTTATTTGTTCATCTCTTATATTTCTTGCAAGTCGTGTCCATCTCAAGCAATTTATATTTCTTGCAAGTCTTGTCCATATCAAGCAATATATATATATATGTATTACAAGCCTTGGCATTCCAAGCTATATATATCACTATTATGTATACATATGGTCCAAACCATGAATGATTCAAGGTGCCCTTCACACTTTGTGTGAAAGTGGTTCTAACCTAAAGATGATCATGGTTTGTTGATATTTCTTATTTGCTAATCTATTTTAATGGAAAAGGAACATGTTTTGGTTGATTAGGTTGTTCATTGGAAGCAAGGATGATCATTTGGATGATAAAGTTTCAATCTTTATCATCCAAAAATTGATCTAGCTTCAAACCCCCTTTGGGGTCACAAAGATCAAGTCTTCATGTCAAATAATGTTGCCCCAAGGTTGCCTTTGGCTTAAGGATCCACTCTTGTGGTGAAAGCTCAAATCTTTATGTTAATTTTGTTTTGATTTGGCCATGATAATCATGTGGGATGATAAAACCTTAGTGTTTATCACTTCCCCCTTTGATTTAGCCTTGAAATCCCATTTTGGGTCATAAAGATTGAATCTTTATACAATAATTTGGTCCCTAAAAGGTTAATAATGTGTCAAAATGTCATCTTGATGATAAAGTTTCCATCTTAAATTATCAAATGGTCATTTTGGCTCAAAAGCCATGTTCATCAACTTTTCATAAATTTCTCCAATGATTGCCTTTGATCACACCCAAGTCTTTGTTTTTTGGGTTCTTTTGATGATCAAAGTGCATAGGAATGATCTTTTCTAAGTTTTTGTTGTTAATCATAAACTGAAAATCAGAACAGTTTAGTCCAGTTTCAGCAGAATGCTCTGTTTCTGCCTGGAACTGGACTGTTTTTGGACAAACAGTAAAAATTCCAGGAAGAGCATACTCTAGCCGTACGGCTACTCTAGACTCAGAGGGCAAAATGTCCATTTTTTCCTCTGATCCCTGTTTTCTTAATAAAAGACCCCTTTTCAGTTAAATTTTTGAATAAAGTTAAAACAGACTCTTTTCCGTTAAATACACACACACACATGCACTTTTGTTAACCAACATTAGGGAGACTCGAACTTGTCCGAGGCGGCTTGGGTGACGTGAAACTCTTCCCAAGACGTAACCTGACCTCCGAACTAATAGAATCTCTAACCTTTCCATTTGTTGGGTTAAATAATTAACAAATGTGGCGACTCCGTTATGTTTTGCGTGATAACCGTGTTTGGTTTTTTCGCCCTTCGAAATGAAAACCCTTCGTTTCCTTCGTCACGGGGCGGGATCCTTACACATGTCAATGATTGCCTTGATCTTGGAGGGATCGGCTTCAATTCCCCTCTCCGTGACCATGTAACCGAGAACCTTTCCTCTGATGACCCCAAAAGTGCACTTTGCGGGATTGAGTCTCATGTTGTGTTGTCGGAGTCGTTCAAAGAACTTGCGAAGATCGATCAAATGTTGACCGTTGGTTCCCTTTGAATGGATGATCATGTCGTCTACATAGACATCGATCTCTTTATGAATCATGTCATAGAATAGATCCGTAACAGCCCTTTGGTAGGTAGCCCCAGCGTTCCTTAACCCGAACGGCATGACTGTGTAGCAGAATGTGCCACACGGTGTTGTGAAAGCTATCTTGTGTTGGTCCTCCTTGGACATGAGAATCTGATTGTAACCGGCAAAACCATCCACAAATGAGCGGACTTCATAGTTGGCAGTCGAATCGACGAGCATGTCGATGTTTGGTAGCGGAAAATCATCTTTCGGGGAAGCTTTGTTCAGATCCCGGAAGTCCACACAAACTCGAACCTTGCCGTTTGCCTTTCTGACTATTACAATGTTGGCTAGCCAAGTCGGATACTCAATGACTTTGATGAAACCCACACTGAGGAGATTTTCAATCTCTTCTTTGACTTATAGGGACCATTCTGGTTTGATCTTTCTGAGCTTCTGCTTTACTGGCTCGGCGTCCTCTCTGATCGGTATTCTGTGCTCTACGACCTTTCTGTCCAAACCCGGCATGTCTTTGTACGACCATGCGAATACATCCACAAATTCTTTGAGCAGTGCAGTCAATCTGTCTCTGTCTTCCCCCTTGAAGAAGCTGCCTATCTTCGTTTCTTTCGGTTCTTTGTCGGTACCCAGATTAACAACATGCAATACCTCATCAGCCCCTGGACCATTTTCACCACGACAACGAACCTGTTGAGCTAGTTCATTTAGGTATGTTATGTTTTCGTGGTCTAATTCATCATAATTTGAATCGTTATTGACTTGTTCATTAAGTTCTTTATTAGTTAATTCATCATTTATGATGTTTGCAATCTCGGGGTACTCTGAAATATCGAATTTTTCATTAGCAAAGAAAGGAAACACACGCTCGGCTATGGCTTCCATATCCTCTTGGGTGAGGGTATTAGAAACACTCTCGGACTCGAAAGTAAGTGTGAGCCGCTCTTCCTTGGTTGATGTGCGGGGTATGCAACCCATTTCTCGGACTAGGAATTCTTCGGATTGTTGGGTTTCGATCAAACATGCGCAGCGGAATTTAGCATTTAAAATTTTTGAAACCCAAAGCCATGGATCCGTTCATATGATTGAATCAAATACAATAACATGGATATAGGATAAACTAACCCTTGATGGCTATCAAATTCTCTTGGTCTTTGGTGGAGGTTTGAAGACTTGATCACGATCACAAAGCTTGAACACGAACTTTGAAGATGATGATTTTCACCCTCTAGCGGTATCCACACTTCGAACGAATATCAAGGAGCTTCTTTGATCTTGGTTGCTAGCCCAAATTGTGAAACACTTTTTCACAATCAAAAGAACTATATGGAATTTATTTTGTGTATTATTTTGTTCCTCAACCAAGAATGTCTTGGAACAAAATAAACCCTCTCTCAAACTCTTTGAGACTCACAAAATCATTAGCCTAGAGTGCTGGCCGAATTTGGTCTTTTATACACAAGTATGACCTATTCCAAATAGGAAACTTGTGTCAAAATCCTTCCAAAATTCGTTTCCAAAACAAATTAGGAATCTGCCACCCGACAGCACTGTGCGGCCGCCCAAAATCACCTGTGCGGTCGCACAACTATCTGAAGCAAAACTGGTACAAAATTGTCCTAAGTCTGCGGCCGCCCAGTCAATACTGTGCGGTCGCCCACTCTTCAGAATGTCCAGAATTTCCAAAATTCCAATATAGTCCCTTTTAAAGATTCGTTCTATTGTGTGTGACCCTCTAGGATTATACTAAGTTGGCAATGGACTCAAACATGATCCCATAAGATATGATTAGGTTCTAGCAAACCGTCATACCTACCCAAATAGTATAACTAGATACAAGTTCGCATTCCTCTTAGAATATGTCACAATCCCTTTGTCCACGATGTCATTGAACACAAGTCATGGTCAAACAGTCAACTTGTTTTGTTCAATACTTTCTCGATTCCGAATATGTTGATAATCCAAATGACATTGATCCAATCAATTCATCTGAGTCTGGCCGAACATTTCATCAACATCATTCCTACGAGTGGCCCAAGCTTGACATCTCTCCGAGGAGGGACAAATCCATTTAGCTTATTATTCTTCCCAACGGGATTCCGATTATGCCAATCATACCCTTTATAACTACTCGGTTAAAAGTAGCGTTTGAATATGTCAAACATAATGTTCATCAAGTGGAAGACTATAATAACTTCATGTCTAAGGATTCAAATGACATAACTAATATGAGATATATGTACGACATAGACCATGACATAAATCTCATAGAGCGGGTCATGTCCAGTACCTTGTTTCAAACAAGTACCCATAAATCTAACATGATCATCCCATGACCATTTAGCCTTTATACTAGTGCTTAACAAGTACTAGGGACGGGGATTATTATAAGTAAACATGAACAACATTAATAATCAAAACATCTCTTTATTGATATGAAATAAATGATAACAATTACAACGTTTATTAAACGTGCCTAGGGCACCACTACCAACACGGATACCATGGGCCCCTTCGTAGAATACCAGTTGTTGATTGGCTCGGAGCTTGGCTGGATCTCGCTGATAGATGGACTCTCCATTTCTGTGTTGTCGGAGATGGCGTTGACTTGACAATCGTCTATGATGGCAAATTCTTCGAACATGGAGGCTAGATCGGATAGTCCTTCCCCCACGGTAATCTCTACCTCGGACTCTATGGTTACTTTCTTGCCCCACCACTCTCGGGGTAACATTGGAATAGGCTCCTTTTCTTGTGTCGGAATTGTAACACCCATCGAATTTCTTGTTAAATATTTGACATACTTGTTAAATACTTGAACTTGCATATTATGTGCTGGTTTTACTTGGGTTAAATTTTTAACTGCTTTAAATAGTTAAGGTGGTTAAATGTCTAGTTTTGACTTTTGGGTCATTTGTGAAAATTTGACTTTAGGGGCCTTTTTGTTAAAAGTGAAACTTGAGGGACCTAAGTGCAATTCTTTGAAAGTCTAAGTTTATCTTGGGTTGCTTCTTCTCAGAGAAAGCATTTCTCCCAAATCATTTTTACGTTCTCTCTGTTCTAAACCTAGGGTTAAAAGTTTTCCCTATTCTCGACTCCTCGAGTTTAATTATCCCTCCGTTCTTGATTCTGATCCCGGATTAATATTCGTGGCATTGAATAGAGCGTTCCAGGCCGAACAGAAAAATATTTGGGTCGCTTTGATTTTTGACTAGGTAAGTTATTAGCTTCCCCTTACTTGTAATAACATGCATAAATGTTATTCTCGATACTTGTGAATGTTAATTTCGTGTTTGGGATTATTTTTGTGGTACTTGTAAATTTGGGACAAAGGGAGTAAAATCCTCTGTGTGAAATAATGAAAGACAATGAAAGAATTGGTTTTTAAGCTTGTAATGTATTCTGGGTATGTTATAATGTTGGAAAAAAGTTACTCCTACGTTTTGGGACGGAGAATTTCTAAACCTGGGAAAGAAATAAGAATTCGCATTTTGGTACCTTGTGCGACCGCACAAAAATCCTTGGGCGACCGCACATCTTTCTGAAAGGTTTTTCAAAGAAATTGACCTGCTTGTGTGCGACCGCACATTTCATTTTGGGCGACCGCACAGTTATCTGAAAAACCAAAAATGTTGTTTAAAGTTTGTATAAGTTGGAAGTAACTCTAGTTAAGGTATATAACCTTAGTATAAGATGTCCTAGCAAGTGTTGTGACACCTTAGGGGCATCAGAACTTGGTCTTAAACATGTATACTCATTGAATTAAAATGAGAACTTAAGTATAAGAGTAGTAACTCTTCCTTATATCTTGAAAGTGCTATGAATAAGCACTAATGTGTTATACTTGTTGTGAATCCAATGATTGTGCACCTTAGAGGCATTAGCAGAAGGTCTTAGACTTGAACATCCTAAGAATAGGATTGTGATTTTGTAAGAGTAAATGTATAACTCTTATACTTGTTTGAATGTCCAAAGATTGGGATAACTTGAAGTATAAGACATTAAAATCTTGTACGTGACTTGAACATCCAAAGAATTGGATTAAAACTTGAATATAAGATAATAAAATCTTGTACTTGACTTGACTTGACACCAATACATACGTATGGTAGTGAACTAGAAAGTGCTATAAGTAAGCACTAACGTGTATGAGACATGTTCTTGTTCTGTATGTGCAAACATTGCATACATTTGCTTGATACAAGGTGACTTCTTGACTACTTGAAGCATGTTCCTTGTTGAGCTAGTCCACTACTTTTGGATTAGTTCTTCTCCCGTAGTTCAAGTAAATATCTACTTGTACCTTCTTGTGTGAGTCCAGCTGGTTCTCCTTGCTTGTTCGAAAATGTATAGGTTCACGCTTG